>RJWM01038941.1:0-16430 GCA_004363535.1 Dasyprocta punctata | reverse complement strand
ACACCATATCAACAGGGCCAAGGACAAGAACCACATGATCATCTCAATAGATGCAGAAAAAGCTTTTGACAAAATCCAACACCCATTCATGATCAAAACCCTACAGAAAATTGGAATAGATGGTATCTACCTCAACCTGATAAAAGCCATATATCATAAACCAACAGCCTACATCTTACTAAATGGAGAAAAACTGAAAACTTTCAACCTAAAATCAGGAACAAGACAAGGATGTCCATTATCACCACTCCTATACAATATAGTTCTGGAAATATTAGCCAGAGCAATTAGATAAGAGAAAGAAATAAAGGGAATAAGGATAGGAAAGGAAGAAGTGAAATCATCATTATTTACAGACGATATGATACTCTACATAGGAGACCCCCAAAAATCCATTAGAAGACTTATAGAAGTAATAACCAATTCAGTAATGTAGATGGATACAAAGTGAACACTCAAAAATCAATAACATTCCTGTACACAAACAACAAAGTCACTGAGAGAGAAATAAGGGAAACCACACCCTTCACTATGACATTCAAACAAATGAAATATTTAGGAATCAATCTAACAAAGGAAGTAAAACATCTATTCAGTGAAATTTACATTACTCTAAAGAAGGAAATCGAAGAAGATTTCAGAAAATGGAAAGATACTCTCTGTTCATGGATAGGAAGTACAAATATCGTGAAAATGGCCATTCTCCCAAAATTATTGTGCAGATTTAATGCAATCCCAATCAAAATACCACCTGCCTACCTCACAGAGCTAGAGAAAGATTTCCTGAAATTCATCTGGAACCAGAAAAGTCCTAGAATAGCAAAGACAATTCTCGGCAACAAAGGGAAGACAGGAGGCATCAGAATCCCTGACTTCTAACTATACTACAAAGCTACTGTGATAAAATCAGCATGGTACTGGAATGAAAACACGCCTGAAGATCAATGGAATAGATTAGAAGATACAGCCACAACTACAAACACACATAGCCACCTTATCTTTGACAAAGGTGCCAAACATGTACATTGGAAGAAAGTTAGCCTCTTTAACAAATGGTGCTGGAAAAATTGGCTTTCTATATGCTGTAAACTAAAGCTAGATCCATGTCTATCACCATGCACTAAAATAAAGTCAAAATGGATCAAAGATCTAAATATTTAAACAGAGACACTAAACTTACTAGAAGACAGATTAGGTAAAAATCTCAATGTTATAGGAGTACGCAGAGAGTTCACGAACAAAAATCAAATTGCACGGGAAACACTTCTCAGAATCAACAACTGGGATCTCATCTTACTAAGAAGTTTTTGCATGTCAAAGAAATCTCCAACAGACTAAAAAGCAAACCCACGAATTGGGAAAATATCTTAGCCAATTGTCCATCAGACAAAGGACTTCTATCTAAAATGTATAAAGAATTAAATCAGGCCCCTAAAATTCAAGGACCCAATCCAAAAATGGGCATATGAGATGAATACACACTTCTCAGAGAAAGAAATGTAAATGGCAAATAAATATATGAAAAAATGTTCAGCATCAATGGTCATTCAGGAAGTGCAAATTAAAACAACACTGATATTCTATCTCACTCCAGAAAGAATGGCCAATATTAAAAAATCAAACAACAACAAATGCTGGAGGGGCTGTGGGGGAAAAAAGAACCCTTCTCCTCTGTTGGTGGGAGTGTAGAATGCTGCAACCACTGTGGAAGTCAGTGTGGAGATTCCTCAAAAAGCTAGGATTAGAGATCCCATTCAACCCAGCTATCCCACTTCTGGGCATTTTCCCAGAAAAATTGAAAACATCATGCCACAGTGATATTTGTGCACCCATGTTTATAGCAACCCAATTCATAATAGCCAGATCTTGGAAACAACCCAAGTATCCATCAATCAAAGAATGGATAAAAAAAATATGTGGTATTTTTATACAATGGAGTGCTACTCAGCTATTAAGAAAGATTGCATTGAGACTTTTATAAGTAAACGGTCACGACTTGAGACCATACTCATAAATGAAATAAATCAAACCCACATGTGTAAATACTGTATTGTCTCTCTAGTGTAAGAAACTGAAAAAGTATATATGATCCAAAATCTATAATAAATACTAGGTAAGGGTAAAAAACAGCTCAAAGAGCAAAAGTAATTGGGAAGGGAAAAGAGGGAAAGAGGGAAGGGAAAAGGAAAAGACATAAATCTGTATATATGTATATGTAAGATAACTAAAACGAACACACTGCTGAATGTATTCGTCATTGAGAAAGAACAATTAATACTGATACGATTAGATCAATTTTACATGTGTATATCTGTTAATGTAAACAACCATTTTAAAGATAACGATATACAATATTGCAAGCATTGTCAAGTTTCTATCATCCTGTTTTTTAAACCTGTAATGTTACTGTTGTGCATTTACTCTAGTTGTTTATTTGTCTGTTTTTTTTTTTGTCTTTGTTATATATGTCTTTTTTTTTCTGGTTAAATAAAAAAATCATTCTTTCTTTATATTCCATCTGATATTTAAACCAAACAATATAAAAGTCTGATTTATGTATTTAAATATAGGAATAGAGCTTTCATTTCTACTTCTTTTGATGTAAAATACTTCATTTCATCTATTTTCTAAGTAATGTCCAATTATTCATGCCAACTTTTTCTTTTTAAAACCAAAAAGAATAAAAATAATGATAAAGAATTTCAAAACAAAATAATAAGAGATTAACATTGGTTAATATATTACATACTGTTATCTTCAAAGTAATATACATGTACAAGAAATAGGCTTGGAAAAATGATCAAACAATTGAACAATGAAAGCTCAAACTGTTATTTTTGGTGAACTTACAGAGATTAGTAGTCTAGTTATCTATCTTGCATATATTTACATATATACATATGTATGTATGTATGTATAAAATCTTTTCTATTGTTTCTTTTCTCCTTTCCCATGTCCCAGTTGTTCTTTCCTTTTGAGCAGTTTCTTTTCAATTTCACAGTATCTATTGTACATTTTGGATCTTATATGCTCTTTTAGTTTTTTGCACTAGGGAGAAAATAAGATATTGATACATATGAGTTTCATTTATTTCATTTATGAGTATCATCTCTAGTTGCATCTGTTTACCTATAAAAGTCTCAAGTTTATCCTTCTTTACTACATTGTATAAAAATACTATATCACATTAGTGCATTCCACAGTTGATGGGCATTTGTGTTTTTTCCAAGATTTAGCTACTACAAATTGTGTTGCTACAAACATGTGTTCACATATAGCACTGTGGCATGATGTTTTCAATTCTTTTGTGGAAATACTCAGAAAGGGAATAGCTGGATTGAATCTAATCCCATTTTTTGAGAAATCTCCATACAGATTTCCACAGTCATTGTACCAGTCTACACTCCCAACAACAATGGAGAAGGGTTCCCTTTTCCCCATAGGCCAGCCAGCATTTGTTATTGTTGATTTCTTGATGACAGTTATTCTTTCTTGGGTGAGATGGAATGTCAGTGTTGTGTTAATTTGCATTTCTTGAATGACCAGTAATGCTGAACATTGTTTCATATATTTATTTGGCATCTGTATTTCTTCCCCTGAGAAGTGAGTAGTTACCTCAGATGTCAATTTATGAATTGGGTCTTTTAATTTGGGAGGCCTGACTGTTTTTTCAATACTTTATATGTTCTAGAAAGAAGTCTTTTTGTCTGAGGGAAAGTTGGCTAAATTTTTTCTCATTCTTTAAGCTTTCTTTTCACTCTGTTGTTGCTTTCTTTGAATGTGCAAAACCTTTTTTAATAAGATGAGGTACCAGTTGATGATTCCTAGAAGTACTTCCCATGCAGTTTGTGTTTTGTTCATGAATACTTTGCCTACCCCTATGTCTTCATGGTGTCTACCTAACTTGTCTTCCAGTACATTTAGTGTTTTGATTTTAATATTCAGATCTTTGATCCATTTTGACTTTAATTTACTGCACTGTGGTAAACATGTGTCTAGTTTTAGTCCTCAACATATGTGGAAAACCAATTTTTCCAGCATCATTTATTGAAGAGGCTATGTTTCTTCCAGTGAACCTATTTGGATCCTTTGTCAAAGATAAGGTGGTTTAGTGTGTTTGTAGCTGTGTCTGCATCTTCTAACCTGTTACACTGATGCTCAGGTCTGTTTTTTTTTTTTACCAGTAACATGGATTTTATCACAGTAACTTAGTAGTGTAATTTCAAATCTGGGATTATGATACTCTGTGACTTACCTTTGTTGCCTAGGACTGCCTTTGCTATTCTAGATCTCTTCTGTATCCAAACTGATTTTAGTAATACTTTCTCTGGATCTGTGAGATATGTTAATGGTATTTGGAATTGCATTAAATCTCTATAACAGTTTTGAGAATACGGCTGTTTCCACAATGTTTGTGTTTCCTATTCAAGAGCAAGGAATGTATTTCCATTTTCTGATATCCTCTTCAATCTCATTTTTTAGAAGACTGTAATTTTTTATGTATAGTTCTTTTACAACCTTTATTAGATTAATTCTTAAGTATTTAATTTTTTGGTATACTATTATGAAAGGTGTTATTTCCATAGTTTCTCTCTCACTGACTTTGCTGTTTTTGTACAAGAATGTTTCTGATTTTTGAGTATTGACCTTGAATATAGTTATGGTTCTAATTTTGCTTATTAAATCTAGTAGTCTTTTAGTAGAGATTTTAAGGTATTCTGTGTAGAGAACCATGTCATCTGAAAATAATGAAGATTTAACTTTTTCCTTTCCTACCCTTATTGCTTTTATTTCTCTCTCTTGTCTAGTTTCTCTCGATAATATTTCAAGAATTATATTGAATTCTAGTGGAGATAGTGGACATCCTGGTCTTGTTCCTGATTTTAGAGCAAAAGCTTTCTGTTTTTGTCCATTAGTGTGATGTTGATTGTTGGCTTATCATAAAAAGCTTTTATCAGACAGAGTTAGAGACCATCTCTTTTGATTTTCTGTAGAATTATCATGAATTAGTATCAGAATTTATCAAAAGGTATTTCTACATCTATTGAGATGATCATGCAATTTTTATCTTTAACTGTTGATATGGTGTATTATGTATATTGATTTGTGTATCTTGAATCATCTCTGAATTCCTGGGATGAATCTCACTGGGTTACAGTGTATAATCTTCTTGATGATTTGCTACATCATGTTTGTTAGTATTTTATTGACAATTTTTGCATCTATGTTCATTAGGGAGATTAACCTGGTTTGTCTTTTTGCTTGGGTCTTTCTCTGGTTTCAATATCAGGGTAATACTTGTCTCCAGGAATGAGTTGATGCCATGTCCTTTTCTAGCCATGTTCTGCTGACAAAGTCCAAGCATGGAAGAAAATAGATCCATGTTCTGTTGACAAAGTCCAAACATGCAAAGAGAGATATACCCATGTTCTGCTGACAAAGTCCAAACATGGAAGGAGGACATTTTCTAAGAAAAGGCAGCAGCAGAAAAATTGGCTTTGTGGGAATGGGTTAATGGTTCTTGGAAACTATTGTGTTAACTTGTGCTCTGATACAGTTCAGAAAATTTCTCTTCTTTCTTTCCCATGCAAAAAATCAGTAAACAAAGTACAGACTCCCTAGGAACAAAAGGATAGTTAATAAAATGTTTTTCTACAATTAATGGTGTAGTGGTCTGATACCTACTCAGACTGACAAGACCAAGGCCAGAGTAGAAGTTTGAGAGCCTTTAATGATAATAATAATAACCAGCTGGCTGGGGTTGCCTGGGAACCTCCATGCAGAGACGTGGACATGCTACTATGTTTTGTCTTTTAAGAGAGACAAGGTAAATAACACATCCTTGCAGCTGTGAGAACATCGCAGGGGGATGGGGGGCTAAATCATGGCTGAATATGGTCTTGTGTTTTGCAAGCTTTTAGCTAGGCTACCACAATGGAGCATTTAGAACAATTTGAACCCCTATAGTACATTAGACCTCCCTAAATCAAGATTGATATTTTAAAGCAATTGTTAAGATTTTTTCCCATAGGTAAATAGAAAAAACTTGGTTCAACTAATTGAAGACCAATCAGTAATCTATTAGTAGCCAAAACACGCTTCAATGTCTTTAACTAAGTATAAACTTTTTGCCTATGCTGACAAATCATGTATGCTGACAAACATGTAACCATAGAAACCATGTAACCATAGAAACACCTGTTGATCTCGTTCTTATTATCTAAACTTTCAACCCTTGCCAAAAAGAAAGTACACATTATTCTGTTAGAGCTTACAAGGTAGTAGTACTAGCAGTAGTAGTAGTAGAAGCAATAAACGAAGCAGATTCACACAGTCTCTGAGCTGTTTGTGTGTCTGTTCTCCATGCACTGACGCTCAGGCCACCTTTAGGGACTCTGTGGACCTAGCCCAGCTGGACTGTGGCAAGTCAGGGAGAATTTCTTCCCTTTCAATTTCATTAAAGAGTTTGAAGAATATGGCATTAAATCTTCTCTAAATTTCTTGTAGAATTCAGTCTTGAATCCATCACAACCTAGGCTTTTCTTTGTTGATAAGTTTTAAACTATGTTTTCAATCACAGTAACTGATAACGGGTTATTCAAATTTTTTTATAGTTTCTTGTCTCAGCTTTGGCTATTCTTGTTTCTAGGAATCATTCCATTTTTGTGAGTTTTACAGTCTATGCAAGTAAAGATTTTCAAAGTAAGCATTGATGATCTTCTGAATTTCCACAAGATCTGTAGTGATTTCACCCTTTTCATTCCTCATTACATGAATTTGCATTTCTTATTTCCTTTTCTTAATACAGCTGGCTAGGTGTTTATCAATTTTGATTATTCTTTCAAAGAACCAACTCTTTGATTCTTTAATTCTTTGTATTGTTTTCTTAGTCTCAATTGTGTTAATTTTTGCTCTGATCTTTATAATTTCCTCCCTTCTATGAGCTTTAGTCTTGACTTGCTCTTCTTTTACTAGAAGCTTGAGGTGCAGCATTAGGTTGTTTATTTGTGCTCGTTCTGTTTTCCTAATGTGAGAATTCATTGCTGTATATTTCCCTTTTAAGACTGCTTTCATTTCATCCTACAGGTTCCATAATGTTGTGACTGCATTTTCATTTAATCGTAGATATTTTTAATCTCTTCTTTAATTTCATCTGTGTCCCATTGGTGATTCAAGAGCATATTATTTAATTTTTGTGTGGTTATGTAATTTTTGGAATTTCTTTTGCATTAATTTCCAATTTGAGTACCCTTTTTTCAGGCAATATGCATGGTATAATTTCAATTCCTTTGCATTAACTTAAGCATGCTCTTTGGGCTAGTCATATGGTCTATTTTAGAGAATATTTTATGCGCATCTCAGAATTACATGTATACTGATGGCAGAGAGAACACTGTAAATATCTATTAAGTTCATTTGTTCCCGGGTTTGCTTCTGTTGTATTATTTCTTTGCTGACTTTAGTTGATCTATCTCTTTGTGTCTATAGGATATTAAGTTCCCCCATTACAATTATGTTATTGCATATTTGATTTTTCATGTCTATTGATATCTGTTTTATATAGCTAAGTGCTCCCATATTTGATGCACATATTTATGATTGTTATCTCTTCTTCTGGAATTTTTCCCCTAACAAGTATGCAATAAGCTTCCTTGTCACTTTTGATCATTTCTGGTTTGAAGTTCAAATTGTCTGTAAACAGAAAAGTTATCACTGCTTTTTTCTGGATTCCTATAGTATGTAATATTGGTTTTCTTTCCTTTTCAGTCTATGAGTTTCTTTTCGAGTTAAATGTTCTTCTTGTATACAGCATGTTGTTTGATCTTGTTTCTTGATTCATTTTGCAAATCTGTTTATGTTAATTGATGAATTGAGGTCATTTACATTGATGGTTATATCTGATATGTATTGACTTATCTTTGTTATGCTATTTTCCTATTATTGGTTCCCTAATTTTTCTCTTTGTTTAATTGCCTGTCCTGTCTGGTAGTTTCTTTCTGTTGTTGTTCTGAGAATTGTGGTCATTTTTTATCTCTATATAGAATGTCTTTCAGTACCCTTTCTAGGGTTGGTTTGGTCAAAATGAATTTCTTCAGTTGTTCTTTGTCATGGAAGTATTTTATATTTCCATTGATTTTGAAAGATAGTTTTGCAGGGTACATGAATCTGGGTTGCAAATTTTTTTCTTCCATGGCTTGAAATACTTCACTCCAAGTCCTTCTTGAGGGTTTGTGTTGAGAATTCTAATGGGCTTTCCTTGATTGGTGATCTGTTTGTTTTCTCTAACAGCTTTTGATGTTTTATTTTTGTGCTGAATTTCTAGTATTTTGATAATTATATGTCTGGGTGCAGATTTATTTTGGTTATGGCTGTTTGAACTTCTATACACCTCACTCATCTTTATACCAGATTGTTTTCCCATGATCAGGATTTTCTGCAATTGTTTTTGCAAAAAAAAAAAATTTTAATGGCTTTTGCCTTGACCCCTGCATTTTCATTGACACTTATCAGTTTTATATTGATTTTCCTTGCATCATCTTGGAACTGTTGAATTATTTCATGGTCACCTGTTATTTTTAAGGTATCTTTCCTTTTGTGATTGCTAGCTGCATTCTTATTTTCAACATCTGAAAGTCTATCTTCAGTTCCATTTAATTGGTTTTGCTAGCACTCAGTGGAGTTTTTAATTTCCTGCATATCTCTTTGAATCTGTTTCATGCATTCTGTTTCTGTCCTATATCATTCATTCAAAGTTTCTATCATTTTCCAATGCTCCTGTGCTTTTTTATCCATGTCTTCTCTAGCTATACAATTCCTTCATTAAGGTTGTCATTTTTTTTCACCTGAGAGATTATTTCTGATCAGGCATCCTCTATAGTCTTGTTGATTTATTACTTTACTTCACTTGCTATCTTTTCAGAAATTTCAATTGTGTGCCTTCCAGTTTCTTTTTTGTCTATGTCTCCTGTACTTCTTCCAGATGGACTGAGGTTTTGAGATTGCATTTTGCTTCTTTTGTTTTATGGTTCTCACTCTTGTTTTATATTTTGGTCTTTTCAATCCTGCTAGTCTTATCTGTCTGCCATGTGGGTCTTATGGTCTTACTGTGTGGCTGATATTCACCCAGTTTCTGGGCCTCCCAGTGTAGGGAAGAGGCCAGTCATATGAATACCTTTTGTGGGGCCTGTTGGCTGAGTCCTGGATTCCTCCCAGGCTGAATAGCTTAGGAGTATTGATGTGAACCAACCCTTAGATCATATTGTTTCTGTGACTTCAGACTTTTCCAAGCCACCAGATCAACCTGTCCATGGTGCATGCCCTGACTAGGGCCCTACTGTGTCATTGGAGATCTTGCAGCCCTAGCCAGGTTCCTCAAGGTGGGGAAATGTCTCATGGATGTTCTCACCCACAAACTCTGTCTCTGTTATGTGGAGAAAGGACTCATTCACTCTCTTACTGGCCCAATGTCCTTTGGGTGGGGAGAGCCGTCTCTGAGACTCCTGCTGACACACTGAAGTCCTCTGCATGTGGAAAGGACTCGCCCACACTCTCCTTGCCTACTGAGGTCCTCTGAGTGGAGGGAAGGGCTGCTGTAACTCTTGCTGGCCCAGTTCCTCTGGGTGGGGGGAACAGTCACAATGCTCCCACCAGCTGCTGAGCTCCTCTGAGTGGGATGAGGATTTCCAAGGCTCCCATCAGCCCAATGAGGTATTACAGGTGGGGGACCATACCAAGTTTTTCAGCATAATTGTAGGAGAATAATTACAAATTATACAAAATACGTATATATAACTATATAACATAATAAGTCAGAAATTTGTAATAGTATATATACATGCATATTTCATCTCATTCAAATGTTTCACAACAAAAGTGTTTATAAATAACTAGAGGGGCATAATTAAATTCTTAACAAATCCTTCATATTTTGTTCTATTAAATATGTATTATTACACATTGTCATGTATTTTATTTTCTATATAGTCTGTAGAATTTGTATCTCCATTTAGAACCACACTGAAAAGATGTGACTATTGATATCTAGAGTCTCAGAGATAATAGTGTTTTTAATTTAAAAACACATGTTCTCGGCAAATTCTTGGTTAGAATTCTATTAGTGAATTCCTTTAAAAAATTGTGTGGCTACTCTCCTGAATTTCTGAAGAATTATTAGATGAATCATACTTTGAAAGTTTATAAATTCAGTTATCTACTCAACTTTAGAATTCTAAAATTTCCTAAATTTATCTAAAATCTCATGTGTAGGCACGATATAATTTCAACCAAGGTGAATAAATATGAAATGACAAAAAATTACCATATATGGGAATACTGTTTTATTTTAATCAAACAATTCAACATTATTAATATTGGTGTCAAGAGAAATTATATATAAAGCTGCTGCATTGCACAATTTGAGAGAGTAAAAGAAAATAAGAAAAATGATTGCACACCAAAATAGTGCACACTAGGAAGCTTCAAGAAGCTTGTATGTGAACCACCTGAAGTGGCATTTCATAATCTATGAATCATGACATTGCAATTACAAATTGATTGCTATGTGCTCACTAAATGTTGAATGACAATTGCAAATAACATACAATAACTATTCACATTAGGTGTGTGTTTTGAGTCAGAATGCAGTTATTAGTCATTAGGTTAACCAACACAAAACTTGTGGAAAAATGAACACAAAGAGACATAGCTGACATATTCCATTTTATGCAATAATTTACGTAATTTCTTCCTTCTAGTGCACCATAAGAGAATATTTAACAGGGCTGGCAATGAGGAAGAGGAAAAGCAAAGTTTCCAAGAGGAAGGGATAGATGAGCTAATATTTGAAAACTTCAACTCACAGAAGTACACTACTAGGGACTGTTACAATATTCTTTATATTCCAACCTGACTGGACTTTTGTCCCCAAATTTCATAGACCTACTTTGTATACCTCAAGATTGCTCCAAATATCAAAACCTGGGTGTAGACTCCTTCAGACTCTCAAGGAAGCACTGTTCCTGTCTGAGATTGAATATTCCATCCAGTGAAGGCTTTGTGCTGCACTGTGAATTTAGACTTCTTGCTATGAAATTTTGTTGACAGTCTATTTCCTGAGTGTATTAAAATTATGTGATTTATATCAATTCTTAATGTTCATATGTGCACTACAATATAACATTTGCTAGTGAGTAAGCTAGATTAGCTGGAAATAAAAAGTAGACAAACGTGTTTAAAAACAATCAGTAAAGTGTTGCTTAACCTCACTATAATTGAAATGAAACCATGAAATGAAGAAATAAAAGGATAGCACAATTGAAAAGGGTAGCAACATTTCTATACTGAAAGAATATTGCCCAATAATAAGACAAACAAGGCAAATAAACATTTGAAACAATTTATTATTAGTACACTTGAGTACATTTTACTTTAGTCAATTAAAATATGCAACACAATTTATTTCTTCACTGTTATTCAATAAACCTTTATAGAAACAAGAACAGTCATGAATAAATTCTTATATATGGAAAAAGAAAATGTTTTAAACCTACTTTTCTTTTTTTACCTTTTCAAAGGTCTCTTTCACATCCTTGTTCCATAGACTGTAAATCAGAGGGTTCAGCATGGGAATCACCAAGGTGTAAAACAGCGAGGTCATTTTGTCCTGATCTAGGGATTATGCAGAACTGGGACGGAAGTACATGAAGAGAATGGTTTCCTGGAAGATGGCAACTGCAATGAGGTGGGAGGCATGGGTGAAGAAAGGCTTGAATCTACCCTCAGCAGAGTGGATCTTTAAGATGAATAAGATGATGTAGCAATAGGAGACCAGTACTCCTGAAATGGTGCTCAGTTCCATGAAACCAAAGATGACAAATATCACTAACTCATTGACCTGTGTATTCGAGCAAGGTATCAGAAGGAGAGGAGGGACATCACAGAAGAAATGATTAATCTCATTGGACCCACAGAAACACAAGCGGAATGCCAAGGACATGTTTATAAAAGCATCTGCCAATCTGATCATGTAAACCCTAGCCACGAGCAGGGAGCACAGCCTGTCAGACATGTGGGCTGTGTACAGCAAACGGCTGCTGATAGCTTCGTACTGGTCGAAGGCCATCACTGCCAGCAGCATGCACTCAGAATCTTCAAACACACAAAAGTTGAAGAACTGCAGAGCACATCCAGCCATGGAAATGAATCTCCTCTGAGCTAAGAGGTCCACGAGCATCTTGGCTCCAATTGCAGTAGAATAGCAGAGTGCCGCACACTTCTCTACGCATGTTCTGTTGACAAGGTCCAAGGATGGAAGAGGATAGACCTGTGTTCTGTTGACAAGGTCTAAACACGGAGGACGTCTTCTAAGAAAAGGTCGCAGCATAAAAATTGGCTTTGTGGCAATGGGTTAATGTTTCTTGGGAACTATGGTGTTAACTTGTGCTCTGACACAGTTAGAAGAATTTCTTTCTTTCTTTCTTTCCTATGCAAAAAATTAGTAAAAAAAAAAAAAAGTAGAGAAACTCCCTAAGAACAAAGGGATAGTTTATAAAATGTTTTTCTACAATTAATGGTGTAATTGTCTGACATTGAGTCAGACCAAGACCAAGGTCATATCAGAAGTTTGGGAGCCTTTAATAATAATAATAATAACAATGACCAGCTGCCTGGGGCTGTCTGGGAACCTCTATACAGAGAGGCCAATATGCTACTATGTTTTGAAGGAGACAGGCTAGATAGCACATCCTTGCAGCTGCAAGAACATCACAGGGGGATAGGAGGGCTAAATCAGAACTGAATATGGTCTTGTGTCTTGCAGGTTTTTAACTAGGCTACCACAATGGAGCATTTATTAGTAGCAAAAACATGCTTCAAGGTCTTTAACTAAATTTAAACTTTCTGCCTATGCTGACGAACCATGTAACCATAGAGACACCTGTTGATTTCATTCTTTTTATCTAAACTTTCAACCCTGGTCAAAAAGGAAGTATACAATACTCTGTTAGAGCTTGCAATAAATGAAGCAGATTCAAGCAGTCTCTGAGCTGTTTGTGTGTCTGTTCTCCATGCACTGATGCTCAGCCCACCTTCAGGGACTCTGTGGATCTAGCCCAGCTGGACTACAGCAGCAGAGGTCACAGAAAGACAGGTGGCTGAGGAAAAAGTACATTGGTGTGTGGAGCTGGGAATCAATTCTAATTAAGATGATCATGCCAAGATTTGCTAGAAGACTAATGAGGTAAAAAAGTAGAAACGTTACAAAAAGAGTTACTTCAATATCATTGTTATTAGTGATTCCCAATAAAATGAATTCATTCGAGGAACAATTCCCAGGTTCCATTTTTTTTCTTTGTGATCAAGTAAACAAACTTGAAAAGATAGAAAGACACATTTAACACTTTTGTACAACCACAAATTATCTGCAAGATAAATCACTTTAAATACACGTAATAGTTTTCCACTGGAGAAAAATACTGTGTTGCTTTGTCACTCTTAAAAGCAATAGATCTATTGACAATAATAATAGAAAAATCTGAGAAAGCCATTGAGAAACTCTGATTGAAATCTAGATGTTAGCCAGGGTATAAGCTTTACTTTCTCTGGACATTCCCTTCCCTTACCTAAGGAAGTGTATTTTCAATATACTGAAATTCCTCTACATTCTCAAAATAATATGTCATAAACATTAGTCTTATGAAGACTTGTGTGCAAGAGGCAGAACTAAGTATATGGCATAATCATGGTCATAGACCCAAAACAAGTAGAAATAAGCTTCTCAAAATTATTGAGTTGTTTTTAAAATAACATTGCCGTGGTTCTAGAAATCACAAGCATATCACTGAGTAATAAAAATACAGTTATCTTCCACTCTTTGTGGTCGATGTGATCTTGGGTGTTTGATAATATATGAAATAAGTGTTTTTCTGAAAGTTCATTGTTGTTTGCTTCAATGTTTTACTCCAAGGAAGTAGTCCAACCAAATTCTGACCTTTCGGAGACAAATTCTAAAATAGAAATGTATGTACTGTAACGTAGCCCCGGGTGTAGTACATCATAATACAGCAGATGTTTAATGACTTTTTATTTCAAAACTGCAGCACAATAACTAGTTCCCAAACATAGAATCTTTATGTCATTATGTAGATGTGCAGGTTTTCATAAGCTTTCATATATAAATACCTTCAATGACACAAAAAATTAGCAATATAAAAGTTGAATATTTGAGTATTTATTATTTATATATTTGCTCTTGTTTTGCCTTAGATAATTATGGTATGTGACTCATATGGAAATGAAATTTAATATACTGTTATTTCTAATGTGGTATTTCAGCTTTTTAAAAATTTATTTACCAAAAGAAACAATAAGCCATTGAATTGTTATAATACTTAGATAATAATAAAAAGAGAAAAGGCTTGCCTATGAAGATAGTGGGAAATACAAATAAAACGTTGCTTTGTGGCTAATAAATTAAAAAATCTTCAGTTTTGCTTAGAAAATATGCTTTGAATCTTTGGATTTTAAATTTATTTAACTAAACTGTTATAAATTCACTTGTAAATCCTTTTTTTGTAAATGTAGTTTTCTATACTCATATTTTAAAACTTGGAAACTCAGAACTTACCTAACATGAGTGACTCCTTGTTAGCTGAATGCCAGGTATGCAGCATATCATTATATATATATATATATATATATATATATATATATATATATATAGTGCAGTTTGGGAATTAAATTGTCCAATGCTAGTTTCCTCAGGATTTCCTGATAAGAAAACATGAAATTAAGTATATTTATATGTCTATTTTTCCCTTGTGTAAACATGAATTTTTTTTGTCAAATATTGAGCTTTAATTCACTACTACTGTCACCACATGATCTATGTCTTAATGAAAACTGCAAATTAAACTGACAGTGAAAATATGACAATGAGTACATTTTATTCTTTGAACTGTAATCTGTATCATCCTTGTCCAGTTAAAGCAGAATTTCATGAAATGTTTTATCTGTTAATCATTTCCATCTCTTTTTAAATTTTTAATTGTTTTTAATTTTAAAACATCTTCCTGATCACTCTAATGAACTAATACTACATTTGATAAAATGTTTGAGACCTAGTTTACATACTTTAAAACAAATTTTACACTACTGAAGAAACAACTATTAGTTTTAAGAAAATCAAAAGCTTGGGCAACTACCACTATCTATTTCCAGAACACTTTTCAATGTGAAAATATCCTCCATGAAAGAATCATTCCTAGTAGTGATCACTCCTCTTAATCTTTTCTCTTGAGTTCCTCACAAACTGATTATATACTCTAGCTTTTTACTTATTCTGGAAACCAAATAGAAACATTTCATATATTCCATTTTGTGTTGACCATTCTCAAAGAATACTTTCAGAATCTCTTCCTTTTGTGGTCAGTCTCTGAATTCCATAACATTTTATGGTTAAATAATGTTGAATTTTAGGTGTACTGATCCATGTATAATTTGATGCTTATCTAGGTTTTACTTCACTCTTTTTGCTTTCATGAATAATAATCTATGAACAGTGATGTCCATGGAAGATTAAAGCCAGTTGTTTCAGCCAGCATTGGCACATTCCCACTCACCAATCACATGTTGCCCATCATATGACTTTATTACTGAATCATATTTTGCAATTTAGGGCTTTTAGTTTTAAATTATATTAAATATATTCATATAGAAGTTTTTATGTTGCACTTAAATTTTTAGAAATAAAATTTGTGTGTTCTTTTTTATGATTCCCATCAGTCTCTAGTAAAACAAATTACAGATGTAATATTTCACAGAATATTTGTAATTATTTTAGGCTCTTTACTGTGGAAACTGGGAACAGATAGCATAGATGTTGTGGCATTTGGAATTTTTCCCCACTAAAATAGTTGATGTGTGCAAGGATGATTCATTAAGGAGTTATTAAAATTAACTATTTTTCCCAAAAACCAGAGTTCCTTATTCTTATTTTTTAAAATATCTAACTATTCTCCTTGTGAATGCTTTGTAAACTTGAAAATTACAGGAAGTTTAAGTTTTGTATCCATAATAAATAGCATTGCAATTCTCAGTATTTATTTAACTATTGTCTATCACTGAGCTATCTATTATGCTTGAGATCCGATTCTGCTTTAGAATTGCTATTTTCTTTTGTTGAATTAACCCATTTACCATTATATAAATGCTCTCTCTCTTTTCCTGAAGTCTATTTTGATAGAAAAATGCTCTTCCTGCTGTCTTTTGGTCATAAATTCAATGGGAAACTTTATTGGTTCCCTTCCCTTTCACTCCTTTCATGTCCCTAGGTATGAAGGGAGCTTCTTTTAGACAACATACAGACCAGAACCTACACACTGGTCTTCAGTTGTTCCTGCAGTTATGGTGAGTTCCAAACATGACAAGGAACA
>RJWM01038940.1:0-16432 GCA_004363535.1 Dasyprocta punctata | reverse complement strand
CTATCATTTTTAATAGAAATTTCACATTATATTAAAAGTACATATAAAGTAGTATTCTACAATTTAAGTGCCAACTCTAATTTCAACTCTATCTACTAATACATTTTAATTCTCTGTTCCAAAAAAAAAAAGGAAAAAAAAAAGAAAGAAAAATTATTCAGTGTGTTTAAGAGAACAGAAATCCATATTTTTTAGAACCTGATTTCATAAGACCTAGGAAAAAATGCTGAAATGTCCAGGATTGCACAGAATACAATTTACTGGGAGACTAACCATGTGGTGAACCGCTGAAACTGGAGATCAATCATACATGCGGCTGACCTAAGGTCAGCCTCAAGAACACTGGGCACCCAAAGCAAGTCACATGGGTAAACTTTTAGGCGGAGGAGTTTCACTTGATATTCAACCTCCTGAGTGTATAAATAAATGCACTGCAACCTTTGGGGCCCTCCTTCTCCTTTTTCCTTCCTTGCTGCTCTCATCAAGAGAGAGGGCTTCATCTGGCTTCAGTTTTCTGTATTCTTAACTCTTGTCTTTTTTTCTCCACCCTCTCATTGTCCTCAACCTGGGAACTTCAAAAACAGCACAGGACACAGCATCGAACTGTGGCCGATGATGGCAGCAAGATCTAGTAGATCCTTGTGCTTTGGGTCCGCAATAGGGGTATATTGTAACTCAGGATGAAAGTGATTTCATCCAAACTGAAATATGGATAAATAAAAGAAGTTGTGAAGAAGTTCTCCTAATTTCTCTTCATCAAAAACTCTGGCGATGCTCTCTTCTTTTATACACTATTTTTTTTCAATTGAGCTTCTTTTCCTCTGCAAAGTTCTCCCTAATATCAAATCCACATACCTATCTTTCAATTTCTCCATTAATTTATCTCTGTGCAGTTTTTTCTGTTTCATTTTTGAAATTATTTATTGTGAACTACTGACAAATAGTTAACACTGAACCACCCCCAAAAGACGATTTAAATCTTTTCTAAACAAGATATTTAAAAAAATCCACTCAACTATAATTGCTATTCATCACAAATAAGCAAAGTTTTTTTGCCTACAAGAGGTCAGGATAATTTTTTAAATAAAAAGTCTTATTTTTTGTCTTTGTTTAACAAGACTTTTGTAAAGCTTCAAATTAAAAAGTATGTATTTAGATATTTATATTAATAATTTTAGTGACAATTCTTTATAAATGTACCCTTTACTAGAATGTAGAAGATAGTCTGCTACTAGATAATAGGAATGGAATAAGGGGAAACAGGAGCAAAGTGTGAGAGCACAATGGAAGGGAGAGAGACGATTAAAATATGCATGCATATAAGTCATACACGTGTGTAAACATCACATTGTCTCTCTGGTGTGAGAAACTGAAAGTGTAAATAAATAAGAAACAAAATGTATAACAGATATTGTGAAATAAGTAATTTTTCAAAGGTAAAGGGGAATGGGAGTGATGGAAGGGAAAAGAAAAAAATGAGAAAAAAGGGATAAAATGGAAACAGAGCTTTGTAAATAAGAAGGGCAAGAGAAGTATAAGAGAGAGGAAAGGAATGGAAAAAAGAAGAGGAATTAAGACGTATCATGTACAGGTACAAATTCCCTGGGATGAATTTGATCAAAATACATATCTAAATTGTACCAATGAACTTAATTATAAAAAACATAAGATATCCATGTATGAAAATGTCACATAGAAGCCCAATATCTTATAAAGTTAATAGGTACTAATATTATGCTAAAAATAACAAAATCTTTAAAAATTGTGTCATTTAAACCTATACAGTCTGATATTTTATTTAAGGAAGAAAATTTTCTTCTTGTCATTTAATTTTGGTCTATTAGCTTGATTTTTGCCTGTTCTCTGGGTACACCAATTACTCATGAGTAGATTATTCTTTATCTTTCTTCTATACATGCCTTTTATCCTTAACCTTTGTTTTTTCATTTAATTTGGTTGTATTTTCCCTAAGTTTTCTTCTACAATTTTAATCATCTTGTTTCTAGTTGTTCATATTCTCTGTTTTGATTTTCTAATATTGAATTCAATTTTATAATTAAAAAATTTTTTTGAGCTAAACCACTCAACTTTCTTCCCTTCTTTATGTTTTTGACTTTCTCATTAGTGCTCTTCCCTCCCCACCCCATTTGCATATGTTTCAAGAATCTTCAGTAAATTTTCCTTATTTCATAGTGAAATATCCATTTCAAATTAGGACATTTAAATATATAATAATATTTTTCTTCACATGGATCCATTTCTTACCTTATAATACTAAATCACTTTAATAAAATTTCTGAAAAAGAGTTTTTTGCAAACTAGTTACTACTAAGTGTAAAGAGTAACTTACGTAATGATTTAGCACTAATTTTAAATAACTAATAATTGATATCTGAGCACATGTGCTATTTCTACATTTTGTGGTTGCTTTTCCATACAGACAACATACATCTGGAGATGGTATGAGAATGTCCTCCATTAGCTTTAACATTTTTACCACTTCATATTTTTAACAAAGAACCAGGAATATTTTGGCCTATACTCATAGGCTGGCAAAAATGTTTCAAGTAATGAATCATTATGGTAAATATGCAGAGTTTTTTTCCTAAGAGATTTGTCTTTATGAAGAGCTACAGAGGCATTTTTCTTTAATCATGCTTAATAATTACTGTATATGATATTCATTGCTTATGTTATTTTTGAGCATCTAGATAGTCCCTAATTTTCCCAAAGATATAAATTTGTTTTGTCATTTTATTACCCTAAATGGTATCCATAAGTGTAAAGTATATATAATTTTAACTTTAATTTCTTTAAAGTCACTAAAGTGTTGTGTAAAGGTCAGTTGGCATCATAAACAGAATAGTTAAGCTACATTTTTTTTAGATTAAGGAAAAATATTAGCAGAGGAGGGATATAAAGACAACGTCATTGGTAAATGAATGGAAATCATCAATCAAATAATAAATCAATCTTATTGATGTATCCCTTAAAGATTAAACAATGACTATGATCATTTATTAAACTATGCATTATATTAATCAGTATAAAAATTGCTAAATTCAAGGATATCTTAGTAAGGACGGTATTGTACATTCATAAAAGATTTTCACAAAGATTACCACAGTAAATTTCTGAAGCAGAGTCAGGCAACAGTGAATTTCTATGAGTTTCAGGAGAAGAGTCAGGCAATGAAAAGGTAATATGTTTTCAAATCATGGGATAATATGAATTTGTAATTATATTAAAGTCAATCTCCCACTGAGGAAACAGAGGTCTATAGAAATTAAGTAACTTTTTAAAAATTCTCCAGATCTAGCTTATGAACCATATCAAGCATTAGGGTCATGGCATAAATGTAAATGAAACTCAGAGTGTGATGTGGTAGACATTTCCTGGATCAATCTAAGAAGGAAATTATGAATTGAAAACACAGAAACACTAATAACACAGACTTTAAAATATTAACGTGTTCAGCACAACACTTCATTCAAAATATTGCTTAAAAATGAAGAAGGAAAATAATTATGCAATGTTTGTTGAGAGAGCAAATGCTGATAAAAGCAAGAATAGTGTTGCACTGAACAGATTGCCCAAGTTTCCCTTCTTATAGATTTTGAAAATTTTATCCCATTCCACAGGTTTTTCTTTTATAGACTCAAAATTTTAGTTAGAGTCAATTTGTTCCCACAGATTCAGTTATCAAAAGTTACAACGTCATTTCTTTCACTGATCCGTGGAAAGACTAGCTGTCAAACTGACCATTTCTGTTCCTGGCCAGCAGGAAGAAATCACTTAGAAGAATTTTAAACTTATGTTCCATTTTAAAATACTATTTCACATATAAATTTTAAACTACAAGAAAGACTTGTCTTTGTTCTTAACTTCCTGCACCTTACACCTATTACAGTAAAGGTCATCCTTTAACAAAACTTGTATGTTTCCATCATGTAACTTTTAATGCATGAACATATTTCTCTATATTCTTATACTCCTTTCTTGAAAGTCCTGTCCCAGTTTCAGACACATGGGCAAGTGGCATTACAAAGATTGTGCTCAAACTATAAAACAGGAAATAAATTTTAAATTTTCAAATAATTTGGGGGTCAAAAGGTAGAATAACACATATTATTCTGTGAAGGATTGATGTAGGGCGAGTTTTGCACAAATAAGAACAAAGAGGTATAATTACAACTTACAACTTGCTCTTTATTCCTTTAAGCTTCTGGGAGTCTTTTTTAAAAAAATTTATTCAAGAGAAAAAAAAGACACAAATAACAAAGACAAAAAGCAAAAGAGACAAACGACTAGAGTAAATGCACAACAGCACCATTACAGGTTTACAAAACAGGATGATAGAAAATTGACAATGGTTGCAATATTGCATATTGTTATCTTCAAAATGGTTGTCTACATTAACAGATATAGACATGTAAAATTGATCTAATCATATGAGTATTAATTGTTCTTTATTAATAACGAATACATTCAGCAGTGTGTTCATTTTAGTTATCTTACATATACATATATACCGATTTACATCTGTTCCTTTTCCCTTCCCTCTTTCCCCAGTTTCCCTTCCCAATTATTTTTGCTCTTTGAGCTGCTTTATACCCTTACATAATATTTATTATAGATTTTGGATCACATATAGTTTTTCAGTTTCTTACACTAGGGGTACAATACAGTATTTACACGTGTGGGTTTGATTTATCTCACTTATGAGTATGGTCTCAAGTCGTGTCCATTTACTTATAAAAGTCTCAATGCAATCTTTCTTAATAGCTGAGTAGTACTCCATTGTATAAAAATACCACACCTTTTTGATCCATTCTTTGATTGATGGGCACTTGGGTTGTTTCCAAGATCTGGCTATTACAAATTGGGTTGCTATAAACATGGGTGCACAGATATCACTGTGGTATGATGTTTTCAATTCTTCTTGGAAAATGCCCAGAAGTTGGATAGCTGGGTTGAAAGGGATCTCTAATCCTAGCTTCTTGAAGAATCTCCACACTGACTTCCACAGTGGCTGCACCAGTCTACACTCCCACCAACAGTGGAGAAGAGTTCCTTTTTCCCCACAGCCCCTCCAGCATTTGTTGTTGGTTGAATTTTTAGTTTTAGCCATTCTTTCTGGAGTGAGATGGAATCTCAGTGTTGTTTTAATTTGCATTACCTGAATGGCCATTGATGTTGAACATTTTCTCATATATTTATTTGCCATTTGTATTTCTTTCTCTGAGAAGTGTGTATTCATCTGAGATGCCCATTTTTGGAGTGGGTCCTTGAAATTTAGGGGTCTGATGTCTTTTAATGCTTTATACGTTTCAGATAGAAGTCCTTTGTCTGATGGACAATTGGCTAAGATATTTTCTCAGTTCGTGGGTTTTCTTTTCACTCTGTTGGAGATTTCCTTTGACATGCAAAAATTTTTTAGTAAGATGAGACCCCAGTTGTTGATTCTGGGGAGTGTTTCCTGTGCAGTTTGAATTTTGTTCATGAATTCTCTGCCTACTCCTATGTCAATGAGATTTTTACCTACTCTGTCTTGCAGTAAGTTTACTGTCTCTGTTTCAATGTGTAGATCTTTGATCCGTTTTGACTTTATTTTAGTGCATGGTGATAGGCATGGATCTAGTTTTAGTTTACGGCATATAGAAAGTCAGTTTTTCCAGCACCATTTGTTAAAGAGGTTATCTTTCTTCCAATGCACATGTTTGGCCCCTTTGTCAAAGATGAGGTAGCTAAATGTGTTTGTAGTTGTGGCTGTATCTTCTAATCTATTCCATTGATCTTCAGGTCTGTTTTGATTCCAGTACCATGCTGATTTTATCACAGTAGCTTTGTAGTATAGTTTCAGGTTGGAGATTGTGATGCCTCCTGCCCCACCTTTGTTGCCCAAAATTGCCTTTGCTATTCTAAGTTTTATCTGATTCCAGATGAATTTCAGGAATGCTTTCTCTAGCTCTGTGAGGTATGCAAGTGGCATTTTGATTGGGATTGCACTAAATCTGTATGATAATTTTGGGAGAATGGCCATTTTCACGATGTTTGTTCTTCCTATCCATGAACAGGGAATGTCTTTCCATTTTCTGAAATCTTCTTTGATTTCCTTCTTTAGAGTAATGTAATTTTGATTGTATAGATCTTTTGCTTCCTTTGTTAGAATGATTCCTAAGTATTTCATTTTTTTGGATGTTATACTGAAGGGTGTGGTTTCCCCTATTTTTCTATCAGTGACTTTGTTGTTTGTGTACAGGAATGCTATTGATTTTTGAGTGTTCACCTTGTATCCAGCAACATTACTGAATTTGGTTATTACTTCTATAAGTCTTTTAATGGATTTTTGGGGGTCTTCTATGTAGAGTATCATATCATCTGCAAATAATGATAATTTCACTTCCTCCTTTCCTACCCTTATTCCCTTTATTTCTTTCTCTTGTCTAATTGTCTGGCTAATATTTCCAGAACTAAATTGAACAGGAGTGTTGATAATGAACATCCTTGTCTTGTTCCTAATTTTAGGTTGAAAGTTTTCAGTTTTTCTCCATTTAGTAAGATGTTGGCTGTTGGTTTATGATATATAGTTTATATCAGGTTGAGGTAGAGACCATCTATTCCGATTTTCTGTAGGGTTTTGATCATGAATGGGTGTTGGATTTTGTCAAAAGCTTTTTCTGAATCTATCAAGATGATCATGTGGTTCTTGTCCTTGGCTCTGTTGATATGGTGTATTACATTTATTGATTTGCATATGTTGAATCATCCCTGCATTCCTAGGATGAATCCCACTTGTTGTATTCTATTTGCCAGTATTTTATTGAGGATTTTTGCGTCTATGTTCATTAGGGAGGTTGGCCTGTAATTTTCTTTTTTGGTTGGGACTTTCTCTGGTTTTGGTATTAGGGTAATACTTGTTTCCAGGAATGAGTTAGGGAGACTTACTTCCCTTTCAGTTTCATTGAAGAGTTTGAGGAGTGTTGGCATTTAGTCTTCACTAAATTTCTTGTAGAATTCAGCAGTGAATCCATCAGGGCCCATGTTTTTCCTTGTTGGTCGGGTCCTAAATACATTTTCTATTTCATTAGCTGAAATTGGGTTATTCAGCTGCTTTACAACTTCTTGATTCAGTTTTGGTAATTCATAGGTTCTAGGAATCTGTCCATTTCTTCTGTGTTATCAAATCTATGTAAGTAAAGGTTTTCAAAGTAGGAGTTGATGATCTTCTGTATTTCTGCAGGATCTGTAGTGATTTTACCCTTTTCATTTCTTATTGCATGAATCTGAGTTTTTTCTTTCCTGTTTTTGATAAGGTTGGCTAGGGGTTTATCAATTTTATTTACTCTTTACTTTTCAAAGAACCAACTCTTCGATTCATTAATTCTTTGTATTGTTTTCTTAGTTTCAATTGCATTAATTTCTGCTCTAACCTTAATAATTTCCTCCCTTCTTTGGGCTTTGGACTTGACTTGCTCTTCTTTTTCTAGAAGTTTGAGGTGCAGCATTAGGTTGTTTATGTGTGTTCTTTCCATTTTTCTGATATGGGAGTTTAGGGCTATAAATTTCCCTCTGAGGACTGCTTCCATTGTATCCCACAGGTTCCGATAATTTGTATTTGCATTTTCATTCAATTGTAGATATTGTTTAATTTCTTCAACTTCTTTCTGTTATATTATGCAGTATCTACTTAACAGGAAAATAAAATATCAATTAAATAAAATATCAAATATGTAAATGAGTGTTTAAAGTAAACATTAACATTTTCAACATCAACTGTTTACTTCTTTGCAAAATCTAAATAAAGCAGAAATAAATTCCTATGTGAACTACAAAGAAAACACAAATAAAACTCTAGCACAGAAATAATCTTTGCTTCAACTGCTACACCTGAGGCAGTCTTCACATATGTCAACAGCGTTTTCCAGACACAAGTCTTGCTTACACTGACAGCATATGTGTTTATCTTTCCTAATGTGTTTGGTAGGCCATACTTGTCACCTATCTTGTCTTCTCCTTTTGTCAAGAGCTTCCTGCTATATTATCCAATGTGTGCTTAGCAGGAAAATGAAATATCAAAAAAAAATCAAATATATACTGTTTAGAATAAACATCAACATTTTCTACATCAACTGTTTGTTTACTAAATCTGAAAACAGCAGAAATAAAATCCTATGTGAACTATAATGAAAATACAAATTAAACTTTACCCCAAAAGTAATCTGTAATTTAATCATCACACTTAAGGTAGCTTTCACACATCAAAACATCATGTTCCATACACAGGTATGGCTTACACTCAGAGCACAAGTGTTTTGTTTTTCTGTCTTCTCTGATAGCAGATACTTGACATCTTTCTGGTCTTACTGTTTTCTTAGAATGTTCTCATGATATTTTGCCTTTATATTGGTCTTTTGAAACATTCTTTGGGCAGATACACACTGTTTTTCCTCTGTTGTAACTGATTATTTATTAATTTCAATCCCAATCCTCTAAGAAAATTTCTTTGTGATTTTTACGCTTCTTATTTTCTTTATAAACTATGAAACTATAATTGAGATATTTAGGATTGAGTAAAACACAATCATTGACCAATGCTTTGTGTTTTGAGTAACATCATAGCTGCTGATTACTCATCAAAAACATCTTCACTGCTTTTCATTTTGTTGTAAACAGTATATATTTGATATTTTATTTATTATTTCTGCTTTATTCTTTAGATTTTGCAAAGAAGTAAACAGTTGATGTTGAAAATGTTGATGGTTACTTTAAACACTCATTTACATATTTGATATTTTATTTAATTGATATTTTATTTTCCTGTTAAGTAGATATTGCATAATATAGCGGAAAGCTCCTGAAAAAAGAGGAAGACAAGAGATGTGACAAGTATGTTCTGTCAAACAGGGAGGGGAAACTAAGCACACATGCTGTCAGTGTAAGCAAGACTTGTGCATAGAACATTGTCATGTGTGAAGAGTGCCTTAGGTGTGATAATTGAAGCAAAGATTATTTCTTTGATAGAGTTTTGTTTGTATTTTCACTGTAGTTCATGTAAGAAGTTATTTTTGCTGTTATTTCTTATATCTTACAACAGATAAACAGTTGAAAATGCTGAGGTTTATTCCAAACAGTCATTGCATATTAAAAATTTCATTTATTTGTTTATTGATATTTTATCTTCCTGTTAAATAAACATTGCTTAATGTAATAAAACTGATTAATTAGAACTAATAATTCATCAATAAAAGTGCTTCTAAAAAATAAACACTTCTTCTAAAAAATATGCACCCAACATAATGAGACTAAATAAATTTGCTGCGATGCCCTCAGATAAAGTAATTAAATATTTTTAGATTGTAAAATTCAGATGGGAACATTATATGATGGAATTCTGGCATTGAATAAAACTGAAAAGAAATATCTATTACTGGAATTTCAAAGAAAGGAGTTTTTTGAGATCGGATGATAGAAGATTTGTGGCTCCTTTCAGTTATGATGAATTTGATGATGGTATGAGAGTGAATACCATTAACTTCAAGGTATAATTGGTGTAGAAGATAGAACATAATCAAAGGAAAGAAAAATGAGAGAGAATGAAATTATGATTATAGCTTCAAATTGAGTTTGTGTTGTTTTTAACCAATGGGCATTCAGATGATATGATAATTATTTTTCTTGACACCATATATGGCTTTAATATTTTGAAATATTATGTGTAAAAAAGAAAAATGACTTGTGATTCTATTTAAGTCTGAAAAATGGTGAAAAACAACAAATGAAGTCCAAATGAGAGAGAATTGTCTATATTGTATTCAAATTTGTAATTCTGTTTATTCTTAAAACTCAATCTATTAATTTGATTACTGCACATACTCTGTATTTTTATATTGCATTGTTATTTTGTATATTTCTTTTTGTTTTTTTCTAGAAATAGTAAAAACACTCAGTATTATAATTTAAAAATAGAATTTCTTTGTAGCATTTCCATCCTGGAAGTATTGTTAAACATTTTTGGTATAATCACTTCTAGAAATTTTTAATCAGTATCTGCAAGATATGTTCAATTTACTCTTTGTTCCTCATGTGTCTATATACATGTATGCAATGCACACATATGAAATTATGATTATAGCTTCAAATTGAGTTTGTGTTGTTTTTAACCAATGGGCATTCAGATGATATGATAATTATTTTTCTTGACACCATATATGGTTTTAATATTTTGAAATATTATGTGTAAAAAAGAAAAATGACTTGTGATTCTATTTAAGTCTGAAAAATGGTGAAAAACAACAAATGAAGTCCTAAAAAGCCATTCTGTGGTTTGTAATAGTAAGTAGTGTGGTAGTGGCAGAAATTTTCAACCTTAAGAGACTGGCCCTGTTAATAAACCACATCAGCTAGTAAAAGGAAGGTAAACATAGTTCACCCCAATTATCACATAATTTGCAGACAGACAACTCTGCCTAAAATGAAATGTGCCCAAGATATTTCACGCGATCAAAGATTAGGACTGTATTATCATATGCCTAAATGTTGCAGTTGGCTGTGGAAATACAATTGGTATAAAGGGAATATTAAAAGCATGGACTCAGTATCTATGGTTTGGCAAATGCCCCTGTGGTATATTTATCTCCCTGTAGTGTGCATACACCACATGTGGTTAATAGACTCCATTTTAATGCATGATATTATCACTCATCATATGTGACAGTATTGCTATATTTCATCATTAATCTATTTTAATCCATCAAATTTGAATATTCATTAAAATGTGTCAACAAGATAAATGCAAATAGATAAGAAGGCAATTTGAAAAGGTGTTAGTAAATGGGTGACACTGGTAAAATAACAACACAAAATTTATTAAATTAAGCTTAGATCCAATTATAATCTTTACCGAGTGTTTCAACTTTATTTCTCAAGGTATTTCTATGTTCTGGAGTATGTGAGTATGTTTGTTTAGGTTTCTGTTTCCTTCTCAGAATCTGTGTTAACATCTATAGTACATGATGCCTTTAGGAAGAATTTTTATCATTGTGAGCTATCATTATGCAGAAAACACTCAGGTTTATATCTCTCTATTTGATAATTTAACTTTGGCAGCAGATGATTTCATTCTGAGTCTGTCTACAGTGAAAAATTGAACATTAACAGTGTTTTAAATTAAATTCTGACAAAGATGAAATGTTATGTGGAGGAATCTAAATGTTTGTTAAGTCCTTTTTCCTCTTTTCCATGGCCTCTTAGTGGTTGAAATCCTGTATTGGCTTTTTCAAAATCGACCTTTTAAATGGACTATTTAAGATTCTATGGGGGGAGACTTCAGGCACATTAAATCTGTTCTTCTCTCTTCTTTTACCACCTTAAGAATATTGTGAATATAAAGTAAAAAGAGCAGTAATAAAATAATTTCTGGAAAGAAGGCATAATTGGTTAGTATCATTATATAGATGCAGATATATAGATATATAGAAATATAGATGTATTTTTTCCCTCTGTGAACAGCAATAACCAAAAGAAACAGGTCTGGTTAGTGATTTCAAACTGTCAAGTATAAAGAATGTTTTCACTGGATTCAGGAATTGTAGCTCTTTTATAGCAAAGAATCAAGTGAAGAACAGAGTGAGAAATATTTCATAGTTTTCTTGTATGTGACTTGTACATATACTTACTTCCTGTTTTTAGATTCATTATATAACCTTAGGGAAATGGTATGTGAGGGAATTCTACCTTTACAGGCAACGTTATTGATTTAGAAAAATGTCAACTTTTAGATTAAGACTGACTTGGCTTCAAATTCTAGTTGTACTACTTATTATATATGTGAAATTAGATGTTATTAAATAATGAGTTTGTGTTTGCTTATTCATAATTTGGAAATTTTGTAGCCTTCAGAATTTCAGTCTTATGTTTACTATAAGCTACAATCTATGCATAAAGGGTAAAGTAGTAAACAAAATTGAAATTTCCAACCTTCATCACTTCTACTGGAGTACAATAAAGCAGATAATAAAATATGAAGCATGTTAGATAATTACAAATCCAACAAAGTTAGATAGGGAGAAAGAATATGAACTGTATTTGTTTTTATTGTATGTTTGATATGCAGAATTCTAAGAACATATCTATATATACATATATAGAGATATATACTTAGGCATATATATATATTCTTCAGCATATGCATATGCCTTTTCCTAATCCTTTAATCACACAGTAACAGGTAAATTGATTTATCAATTGCTCATAGAAACAGATTTTCATTTTTTAATTATTGAAACAAACACTGTTGGAGCAATAACTCTAATTCTACATTTCTTACAAATCTGGAACTAAGTGCCCTATTAAAGCAGAAAGGAAGATATTAAAAATAGATGGAAACATTTGTGTTCTTCTTAATTACTGAAATACATGCAAAGGTATGTTAGTCATGTGACAAGAAATGGTACATAATGCAAGAGAAATTGTAAAATTCTTGTGATTAAAAAATTATAGTCATGAACCAGGGGTATAGCTCAGTTGCACAGCACTTGCCTTGCAAGCACAACATCCTGAGACTGATTTTCAGTACAAAGAAAATTGTTGTATGTATACGATAGCTTTTTGCAAGCAAGAGGATTTCTAGAAGAAATTTGGGACACCCTCTGCTCTTCTTCATCTGTTTCTGTTTTATTGCTATTCCCAGGAAGTCTTATTCCAATCAGTACACTTTTACTCTGTGGTAGAGATTGAATCTATACACATACTTGATGCCTGCTTAGAATAACTGGTGAATTTTCTCCTAGAATCTACTAAAAAGCAGTGCTCAAACTGTTGCTCCTTGTATTTATTTATAAGAACTTTATTGCTTTAGGAATGAAAAGGGTGAAATCACAACAGACCCTGTAGAAATTCAGAAAATCATTTATACTTACTTTGAAAACTTGTTTTCTAATAAGATGGAAAATACAGAAGAAATGGACAGATTCCTAGATACATATGAATTACCAAAGTTGAATCAAGAAGATATAAAAATCCTAAATAACCCAGTATTGATAAATGAAATTAAAGATGCAATTGAAAACCTATCAACAAAGAAAAACCCAGGCCCTGATGGATTCACTGCTGAATTCTACAAGAAATTTAGTGAAGACCTAACACCACTACTTTTCAAACTCTTTAATGAAATTGAAAGGGAAGCAATACTCCCAAATTCATTCCTGGAAGCAATCATTACCCTGATTCCAAAACCAGAGAAGGACCCAACTAAGAAAGAGAATCATAGGCCAATCTCCCTAAAGAACATTGACACAAAAATCCTCCATAAGATATTGACAAAGAGACTGCAGCGAATTGTCAAAAACATTGCACACCATGATCAAGTGGGATTCATCCCAGGGTTGCAGGGTTTGTTCAACATACATTAATCCATAAATGTAATACATCACATTAACAGAGTCAAGGATAAAAACCATATGATTATCTCAACAGATGCAGAAAAAGTTTTTGAAAAAGTTCAGCACCGATTCATGATAAAAGCTCCACAGAAAATTGGAATACAGGTTTTATCTCAATCTGATAAAAACTATCTATGAAAAACCAACAGCCAACATCATACTAAATGGAGAAAAACTGAAAGCATTCACTCTAAAATCAGGAACAAGACAAGGATGTCCACTGTCTCCACTCTTATTTAACGTAGTCCTGGAAACTTTAGCCAGAGCAATTAGACAAGAGAAAGAAATAAAAGGAATAAAGATAGGGAAAGAAGAAGTTAAACTATCATTATTTGCAAATGACATGATGCTGTACTTCGAAGATCCCAAAAACTCCACCAAAAGACTTGTAGACTTAATGAGCAGATTGAACAATGTAGTTGGTTACAAAATTAACACTCAAAAATCAATAGCCTTCTTGTACATGAATAACAAACTCACTGAGAGAGAAATCAGGGAAACAATACCTTTTACAATAGCATCCAAAAAAATAAAATACTTAGGAATCAATCTAATGAAAGATGTAAAAGACCTCTATATTAAAAAACTCTAGTACTCTGAAAAAGGAGATTGAAGAAGATATTAAAAAATGGAGAGATAGCCCATGCTTTTGGGCAGCAAGAATCAATATAGTGAAAATGGCCATATTTCCAAAACTGTTATATAGATTCAATGCAATCCCAATTAAAATTCCAATAGCATGTCTTACAGAATTAGAGTAAACAATCCTAAAATTCATCTGGAACCAGAAGAGACCTAGAATAGCAAAGGCAATCCTGGGCAACAAAGACAAGACAGGGGGCATCACAATTCCTGACCTGAAATTACACTGTAAAGCTACTATGACACAAACATTGTGGTACTGGCAAAAAAACAGACCTGAAGATCAATAGAATAGATTAGGAGATGCAGAAACAACTGTAGACACACTAAGTTACCTTATTTTTGACAAAGCTGCCAAACACATTCATTGGAAGAAAGATAGCCTCTTTAATAAATGGTGTTGGAAAAACTGGCTTTCCACATGCCAAAGATTAAAATTAGACATATGTCTTTCACCAGGTACTAAGCTAAAATATGAATGGGTTAAAGATTTCAATATTAAAACAGAAACATTAAATTTGCTGAAAGATAATGTAGGTAAAACTCTTGAAGACATTGGTGTAGGCAAAGATTTTATGAATAAAAGTCAGATTACATGGGAACTATCATAAAGAATCAACAAATGGGATCTTTTGCACAGCAAGAGAAACCACCAACAGAGTGAAGAGACAACTCACAATGTAGGAGAAAATGTTTGTCAGCTGTCCCTCTGATAAAGGACTACTATCAAGAATGTATAAAGAGCTCACAAAAATCAGCCCTCCCAGATTTAAAGAGCCAATCCAAAAATGGGCATGAGAGATGAACACACACTTCTTAGATGAAGAAGTACAAACAGCAAATAAATAAATGAAGAAACGTTCAACAGCACTGGTCGTTCAAGAGATGCAAATTAAAAGAACACTGAGATTTCACCTCATCCCAGAAAAAATGCCTAGTATTAAGAGGTCACCGAATAACAAATGCTGGAGGGGCTGTAGAGGAAAAGAAACCCTTCTCCACTGTTGGTAAGAGTGCAGGCTGGTGCAACCACTGTGGAAACCAGTGTGGAGATTCCTCAAAAAGTTAGGATTGGAGGTCCCATTTGACCCAGGTATTCCCCTTCTGGGTATCTTCCCAAAAGAATTAAAAGCATCATACCACAGCAATACATGTGCACCTATGTTTATAGCAGCACAGTTCATAATAGCCAGATCTTGGAAACAACCTAAATGCCCATCAACTGAGAAATGGACAAAAAAGTTGTGATATTTTTATATAATGGAATACTACTCAGCTATAAAGAACAATAAATTTTAGACTTTTATACTTTAATGGACGTGCCTTGAGAATATACTTATCAGTGAAATAAATAAGTCACACATGTGCAAGCATCATATTGTTTCACTTGCATGACAAACTGAAAGAAAAACTATATATATATGTCTGTGCATATGTATATAAAAGATAGTTAAGATAGTTTAGAAAAATAGCACAATGGCCTTCTTTGTCATCCACATGGCATGTCCAGAAGTAAATTCAATGCCTCCCTTTATTGAAAGAAAAAAAAATGAATTCTGCTGAGATTTTGGTAGATATTGAGGTGAACCTATAGATAAATTTAGGGAGAATAAATGTTTTGATATTTGTCCAATTCACATACATAGCCTCTCTCCACTTATTTAGGTTGTATTTGAGTACTTTTGATCAGCTTTTATAGTTTTCAGGATACAGATAATGAATGTATTTTGGTATTTTATACAGTAATGTTACTTTAAGCTTTTCTGTGAAGTTGTACCTTGTGCCTTTACAATTTTACTTCTGAATTGCTCATTGCTTATATATAGGCCAACACTAGATTTCTGCATATGGCTTGTACCATAACCTTGCTAAACATGCATGTCATGTCTGTTCTATTGATTTTTATGTAGATTCTTTTTAAATTAAAAAAGAACTTTATTCCTTTAGAAAAAAATTAAATTTCAAAATTGTCATTTTAATTGACAATGGACTTGAATGACCTATTAGATTTTATACATTTTGACTTTCTTATTTAATTAACAAATACAAGTAAACAATCAGATATATACCACCACTATAAACTTTTCTATATTTTCTTCCTAAAAGTACCTGGAAAAAGAATGGTTTCCAACGTTTTTAGAAGTCAGAACATATAGAGTTATTTTTCCTATCTAAACTGTTAGGGGAGCAAAAATCTGTAAGTAAGAAATGAATAGGGTGATTAACTATCTCAATAATAATCATTATTTTATATTTTAAATGAGATGTTATATATAAAACACTAAATATTTTAATATTATTTTGGACATATAAATAATTATAATTTTTAAAAATTTTAGTTCAGTTTA
>RJWM01038939.1:0-16434 GCA_004363535.1 Dasyprocta punctata | reverse complement strand
ACAGAAGATGTCAAGCTCACATTTGGTTATAATTCTGGATGGGGTTGGTAACATAGTCTACTTAGAATCATGAAAGGAAGCATTCCTTTAAGAAGTGAGTATAGGACAGAGTTAACTTTGTTAATCACAAGTGCCTTCATTTTACTGAAAACTTCCAGAATATTTTGTGCCTCATATATAGTAGATATCAGTGATAATCGAGTCCTTTATTTGTTTAGCATAGTAAGCCTTTTATTTTTTGTTTTTTGGGGTTTTTTGACTACCATAATGACTCTTATTTTCTTTGAAATAGTTGTCCATACATTCAGACACAATAAATTTAAACAAAACAGTGAAAGCATTATGGGCCTTTGAAACCAGACAATAGGAAACCAGCAATAGCTACCATAATGGCTCTTGTTTTCCTCAAAATAGCTGTCCATACCTTTACACCTATTGAAATCAAATAATACAAAACAGACTAAAACCAATCAAAACAAAGAATAAAAACATTTTTAGACTTCAAAACAAGATGCTATGAAATCAGAAATGTCTATCATAATATCTCATTTTCTTCAAAGTAGTTGTTCATACCATCACACATAATAAAATCAATTCTTGTAAATTCTTTAGAAAAAGTTCTAGGCATTTATAAGCCTATACACATATATCTATCCTTTCTGTATTAGAGGGAAAAACAAAACAAAACAAAATACAAGAAAAACAAGAAGCAAAAGAGACAAGTTACAGTAACAAAAAACCCAAAACAATAGCAATATAGGCTTTCACAACAAGGTGGTAGGAACATAACAAAAGTTGTTATTTTGCTTAGCTGTCCTCAGAAGAGTTACTCAGATTACCAGAAATAGACTTGCAAAATTGATCTTATCCTGTGACTGTTAACTGTTTAGTTTCAAGAACTAATAGGAGTACAATCATCCCAGCTATCCTGTGTATATATGCAAATTTATATTTTTTCTTTTCACTTCCTTCTTTTCTCCTTTTCCTTGAGTTATTTTTCCCCTTTGAGGAGTTTCTTACCCTTTCACAGTATTTATTGAAGATTTTGTATCTTATTTACTCTTTCTGTTTCTTACACTAGGGAAACATGGCATTTACATATATGAGTTTGAATTATTTCACTTATGAGTATGGTCTCAAGTTGCATCCATTTACCTATAAATACCTCAATGTGATCCCTCTTTATAGCTGAGTAATACGCCATTGTAAAAAAATACCACATCTTTTTTATCCATTCTTCGATTGATGACCATTTGGGTTGTTTCAAAGATTTAGCTATTACAAATTGTGCTGCTATAAACATAAGTGCACATATACATCACTGTAGTATGATGTTTTCAGTTCTTCTGGGAGTATCCCTAGAAGCAGCATAGCTGGGTCAAGTGGAACTTCTAATCCCAGCTTTTTGAGGAGCCTCCAGACTGATTTCCACAGTGGTCGTACCAGTCTACACTCCACCAGCAGTGCAGAAGAGTTCATTTTTCCCCACAGCCTTTCCAGCGTTTGTTATTGGTGGTTTTCTTGATCCTGGCCATTTTTTCTGGAGTGAGATGAAATCTCAGTGTTGTTTTAATTTACATTTTCTAATGACCAATGATGCTGAACATTTTTCCATTTATTTATTTGCCATTTGTATTTCTTCAGCTGAGAAGTGTGTATTCATCTCAGATGGCCATTTTTGGATTGGGCCTTTGAATTTCAAGGGTCTGATTTTTTTTAGCTCTTTATATGTTTTATATAGAAGTTCTTTGTCTGAGAGACTGTTGACTAATATTTTTTCCTAATTCATGGGTTTTCTTTTCCCTCTTTTGGAGATTTCTTTTGATATACAAAAACTTTTTAATAGGATGTGATCCCAGTTGTTGATTCTGAAAAGCGTTTCCCATGCAGTTTGACTTTTATTCATGAATTCCCTGCCTACCCCTATGTCTTCAAGATTTCTACCTACTTTATCATCCAGCAGATTTAGTGTTTCTATTTTAATATTTAGATCTTTGATCCATTTTGACTTTGGTCTACTGCATGGTGAGAGACATGAGTCTGGTTTTATTTTTCAGCATATGAAAATCAGTTTTTCCAACACCACTTATTAAAGAGGCTATCTTTCTTTCAGTGAACATGTTTGGTCACTTGATCAAATATAAGGTAGCTGAGTCTGTTTGTAGTTGTGACTGCATCTTCCAATCTATTCCATTGATCTTCAGGTTTGTTTTTCCTCCGTACCATGCTGATTTTTTCACAGTAGTTTTGTAATATAACTTCAAGTCAGGGATCGTGATGCATCTTGCCTTGCCTTTGCTATCCAGAATTACTTTTGCTATTCTAGGTCTCTTCTGGTTCCAGATTTATTTCAGAAATGATTTCTCTAGATCTGTGAGGCATACTAATTATATTTTGATTGAAACTGCATTGAATCTGTATAACAGTTTTGGGAGAACAGCCATTTGCACAATGTTTGTTCTTCCTATCCATGAACTAGGAATGTCTTTCCATTTTCTGAGATACCCTTCGATTGCTTTTTTCAGAGTACTGTGATTCTCACTGAATAGATCTTTTACTTTCTTTATTGGATTGATTCCTAAGTATTTCATTTGTTTGGATGCTATTGTGGAGCGTGTGTTTTCTCTTCTCTCTCAGTGAGCTTGTTTGTGTACAGGAATTTTATTGATTTTTGAGTATTAATTTTGTACTGAATGTGGTTATTTCATCTATAAGTCTTTCAACGGAATTTTTGGGGTCTTCTATGTAGAGTGTCATGTCATTTGCAAATAATGATAATTTAACTTCTTCCTTTCCTATCCTTTTCATTTTGTGTCACTGTCTTGTCTAATTGCTCTGGCTCATGGTTCCAGCACTATATTGAATAGGAGTGGCGATATTGGACAGTCTTGTCTTGTTCCAGATTTCAGAGTGAATGAATTCAATTTTTGACCATTTAATATGATGCTGACTGTTGGATTGTCATAGATAACTTTTGTCAGATTGAGGTAAAGGCGATTTATTCCATTTTCCCATAGAGTTCTTACTACAAATGAGTGTTGGACTTTATCAAAAGTTTTTCTGCATCTATTGAAATGATCATGTGACTCTTATCTTTGGCTCTATTAATGTGGTGTGCTACATTTATTGATTTGCATATGTTGAACCATCTCTGCATTCCTGAGTTGAATCTCACTTAGTCCTGGTGTATAATCTTGTTGATGACTTGCTGCATCCTGTTTGCAAGTATTTTATTGAGGATTTTTGCATCTATGTTCATTAGGGAGATTGGCCTGTAGTTCTTTTTATCTAGTTTTGGTAATAGGGTAATACTTGCTTCCAGGAATGAGTTAGGGAGAATCATTTCCCTTTCAATTTCATTGAAGAGTTTGAGGGGTGTTGGCATTAAGTCTTCCTTGAATTTCTTGTAGAATTTGGCTGTGAATCCATCAGGACCTGGCCTTTTTTTTTTGTTGGTAAGGTTATAATTACATTTTTCAATTTCATCAACTGAAATTGGCTTATTCAGTAGTTTTACATCTTCCTGATCCTGGTTTGGTAAGCCACATGCTTTTAGAAATCTGTCCTTTTCTTTTGTGTTATCGAACCTATGAGAGTAAAAGTATTTGAAGTTGATATTGGTGATCTTCCATATTTCCACAGGGTCTGTAGTAATTTCACTCTTTTCACTTCTTATTATATGAATTTTAGTTTTTTCTTTCCTTTTTTTAATAAGGTTGGCTAGGGGCTTATCAATTTTATTTATTTTTTTCAAAAACCAACTCTTTGATTCATTAATTCTTTGTATTGTTTTCTTAGCCTCTATTATCTTAATTTCTGCTCTGATCTTTACAATTTCCTCCCTTCTTTTGGCTTTGGGTGTGACTTGCTCTTCTTTTTCTAGATGTTTCAGGTGTAGCATCAGGTTGTTTACTTGTGCTTATTCTGTTTTCCTGATATGAGAATTTATCACAATAAATTTCCCTCTGAGGACTGCTTTCATTACATCCCACAGGTTCCAGTAAGTTGTATTTGTATTTTCATTTGCTTGTAAATATTGTTTAATTTCTTCTTTAATTTTTTCTGTGACCCATTGATTGTTCAGGATTTATTGTATTATTTAACTTTGTATTATTTAACTTCCATGTATTTGTGTAGTTTTTGCAGTTTTTTGTCATTAATTTCTAGTTTCATGGCACTATCTTCAGATAATATGTATGGGATAATTTCAATTATTTTGCATTTCTTTAACTATGTTCTATGGGCTAGTATATGGTCTATTTTAGAGAATGTCCCACGTGCAGTTGAGAAAAATGTGTATTCTGATGTTGCTGGGTGGAACACTGTACACATCTACTAAGTCCATTTGTTCACAAGTTTGATTCAGTTCTGTTATTTCTTTGCTGATTTTCTGTCTAGTTGATCTGTCTCTTTGTGTCAATAGAGTGTTAAGGTCTCCCATTATAATTGTGTTATTGCTTGTTTGATTTTTCATTTCTATTATTTTTTATGTAGCTGGGTGCTCCCATATTTGGTGCATACAAATTTAAGATTGCTATCTCTTCCTCTTGAAGTTTCCCCTAACTAGTATGTAATCACCTTCTTTATCTCTTTTGATCATTCTTGGTTTGAGGTTCACATTGTCTGCAAACAGAATAGCTACCCCTGCTTTTTGGGGGCTTTCTGTTGCATGAAGTATTGTTTTCCACCCTTTGACTTTCAGTCTATGAATTTTCTTTTGGGTTAGATGGGTTTCTTGTATGCAGCATATGGTTGGATGTTGTTTCTTGATCCATTCTGCCAGTCTATTTTTTTTTCCATTGGTGAATTGAGACCATTTTCATTAATGGTTTTAACTGATATATATCAACTTATTTTTGTCATGTTATCTTTCTGCAGTTGGTTCTTTGCATTTCCCCTCTGTTTAATTGTTTGTCCTGCTTAGTAGTTTTATCCATTGGTGTTTTTGGAGTCGTAGTTATTTTTATGTCTATCTAGAGTATCTTTCAGTATTCTTTGCAGGGTTGGTTGGTGGTCATGAAGTTCTTCAGATGTTCTTTGTCATGGAAGTATCTTATTTCTCCATCAGTTTTGAAGCACAGTTTTGCAAGACACATCAATCCAGGTTGGAAGTCATTTTCTTTGAAGATTTGAAATACTTCATTCCATGCTTTTCTTGACTTCATTGTTTGTGTCAAGAAATCTTCTGTGATTCTGATGGGCTGTCATTTAAAGGTGATCTTTCTCTTTTCCCTAACAACTTTTAACATTCTGTTCCTATGTTGAATTTCTGGGATGTTGAGTATTATATGTCTACATGTAGATTTATTTTAATCATGGCTATTTGGAGTTCTATATGCTCCACTTATCTCTATCTCAGTTTTCTTTCCCATGTTTTGGAAATTTTCAGCTATTACTTCTGTAAATTATCTTTTGATATCATTTGTGTTGTCACCTTCTTTTTCATTTACACCTATCAATCATATATTGTTTTTGTTTGCATCATCTTGTAACTGTTGAATTGTTGTTTCCTGATCCCTTTTTTTTTGGGGGGGGGACCGGGGATTGAACTCAAAGCCTCGCACCTGCCAGACAGGTGCTTACACCACTGAGCCAAATTCCCGGCCCTTGATCCCATATCTATAAAAGATCTTTCCTTTCCTGATCACTCACTGCAATCTTCTCTTCGAGGTCTGGAACTCTATCTTGACATTCACGGAGGTGGTTTTGCTAGCTTTCAATGGAATTTTTGATTTCTTGGATATCTCTGAATCTACTTCATGCCTTCTGTTTCTTTCTTAAATTATTCATTCAAGGTTTTCATCTTTTTGCAGTGCTCTTCAATTTTTAAACTATGTCTTACTTCAATGTGTTCAGCACTTCTTTTACTACATTTATCATTTTTTCTTGTGAGATTATTTCTTACCTGAATTCCTTTGCAGCTGATAGAGTTGTTTCTTTGCTTTAGTTGCCTTCATTTCAGAAGTTTCAGGTGTATGTCTCTCACACTTTCTTCTATGTCCATCTCTCCTAGGTTTTGTTGGAATGGGTTGGAGTTTTGATATTGCATTTTGTGCTTTCATTTTGCCATTTTCCTGTATTTCCCAGGTCCCTAGTGGCGCTCAAAAGCTGCTCAAATAGATGAGTATGCTGTGCGGACCTTCAGCACACCCCATGTGGCACTCTCAAGCTCTCTGGTTGCTTGAGTTTTCTGTCCAGGACTCTACCAGGTCCTGAGTGATGTACCAAGGCTGAACAGCTAGATGGAGTACACTGTGCAGGCCTTCAACTCAGACCACACAGCACACCAAAGCTCCTCAGTTGCTTGGGGTCATTGGGCAGGGCTCTACCAGGTTCCACTTGAAGTGCTGAGGTTGCATGGCTAGCTAAAATTTCCTGTACAGGATTTGAGCTCATGCCACTCAGCACAGAAAGTTTCCTTGCCACTCAGGTTTGCTGGGCAGGGCCCAACCAGGACCTGAGCCACTTCCCAAAGGTCTCCAGGTGTTTGGGGCTGCTGAGCAGGGCCCTACAAGGTTCTGAGTGAGGTGCTGAGCCTGTGCTGCTAGGTAGAGATCACTGTGTAGGTCTTTGGTGCACACCACTCAGTGCGCAGGCATTGCTTGCGTACTCAGAATTTCTGGGTAGGGCCCAGCAGGGCGCCAGCCAGGACCCGAGCCACTTTCCAAAGGTCATGGATGTTTGGGGATTTTGAGCAGGGACCTACCAGGTTCCCAGCGAGGTGCCAATCCTGTGCCACTAGGTAGAGATTGCTGTGCAGGCCTTCACCGCGCTACTCAGCCCGAGGTTGTTGCCTGGTTACTCGGAGTCACTGGGTGGGGCATAGTGAACCTTTTGAAATTTCATTTGGTGGAAATTTCTTTTACAGTCTTTTGTTTGTTAGGAGCGCTGTACCCTTTTCTCTGTAAATCTTGCCTTTGCATTCTAACTTGAGAATAAGTAGAAGAGACAAAGGAGGTCAGAGCCCTAGAAACACCTTATTCTCTTAAGTGATGCAATTGTTTAGGAATATTTTTACAAAACATGCTTTTAGTGTGACACTGTCATAATGGTTAAAGCAGAGGACTGTGATCAATAAGCTTACTAGCTACTTAGTAGCTCTAAGACCTCGAGCAGTGTAACTTCTGGATGCCTCAAAAATTATTCTCTGTAAAACAGGTCTAATGACACTGTCTGCATCAGGGAAGTATTACTGGTATCCAGTAAGATAAAGCAAGTGCTTACAGAAGTGTCTGACACATTTTCACTATTGCTGCTATTACTTTGTGTACTTTTTTCAGTTTGCTTACTTTCAATAATTATTTTCCTTTGAGAGTCTATCACTAAAGTTATTGAATTAAGTCCTTTGCAGAAATACAGTTTTCTCTGAGTTATACCTTGTGGAGGATGACCTGGATGACTTTCTTTGAACAAAACCAGTTACCTCCTCTTTGACTAAACCTGGTCTTATCTCCATGTACTGATATGTACAGAGCTGGCTAGGCCATTTCCTTTTCCCTTCAATTGACTCTAAGCACTGTAAATCGGGCTAGCTGAGGTGCTAATGTGTACTTTTTGAAGCTAGGCTACAGTCACTGTTTTCCCACCCTGTGATGCCCAAAACATAGTTGAACCTGGAAAGATGAGGAGCAATAGCTCCAGGGCTGTCAACTGGGTTCCAGCCTTGAGATAGGAGGCTATGTCTTCCCAAGAAGGAAAAGTTTGCACATCAGAACTGAAGCACCGGTCCTAAAAACTTTAAATGCTACCTCAACTGTGTATTCAGATTGGTCTTTTAGTTTAACCTTCTCTGCATATAGCAGCTAACCCAACTCACATATTTCTCACCATTCTCACAGTCACTAATCCCTTCATGGATCAATAAAATCCAGGTTAGACACTTGGTACATGCCTTTTTTCTGATGAACCTTCATCGTGGTTGGACTAGGCTCCCCATAACTATAACCATGTCTTAGCATTTTTATTCTTGCCATGGGTTGCACAGGAAGTGTTACATTGGGATTAATTTATTAGAATTCCAATAACTTTTCCATGGGATTACAAATATAAATTTCCCAGACCAAGACGAGGACTGGGAAGGACTCTCTATAATACTTCACTTAGATGATTTGGCTCATTGGTTGGACAGAGATGTTGGACTGTGGAATGGGTCACTTAGTAACACCATTTAGTGCCCACATGTGTGGAGTTCTGCTCCACCTTCCCTTATTTGCTGGATACCATCAAGTTCAAACAATTTACATTGGAGAAGTTGGAAATTTTATTTTCTAGAGGGATTTGATTCATGGAGGCAGCTAGTTATGGTCTCTCAGAACTAGCTCTTGAAACAGCAGTCCACATGGAGCCAGACTGAACAGTACCTTGATCCAATGCACAATGACCCAGAAAAGAAATCCTGCTTTTCTCTTTACCTTGAATCAGTGCCACAATCAACCTAGGGAAAAATATTTTGTTTCATGGCTTGAATAACAGTCAGCAGTCTTTTATTGTTGTTCATACTGTTTTTCTCTTAGAGAAAATTTGGAAGATGGTTTTCTGTGTAGTGTTGCCAAATGTGTTGTTATTGTGTAGACCCTATAGGAAACAGCTGCCATTGTTTCCCAAAGGGCTACAACAAGTCTAGTTATTATATGGCAAGATTTGGTATCACTGATTGTATTTGATCTTTAATTCATACCTGCATGCATACTAAGTCACAATGTTAACATTGAAGGATGGATCCTGTATTTTGATAGTCTGTTTTCTCTTTCATCTGTTCTTCTTTGTAATTTTCAAATTACTCCCTTATTTTTTGAGTATTTCTAATCACACGTATATGTTCAATTTCTAGCTTTTCTTTTTTTGGGTTGAGGATTCAGGGAAGTTATAGAAGTGAATTATGTACTGAAATGATATGCTTTTACTTGACCCAATTAGGATGTTTTTAGCCCTGAGCCAGCTGAAATGAGATTGAGTTAATTTATGCCACTATCTTTTCCAGTAATGTTGAACTGGAACAGAGTTGCTTCTTATGCTAATGCTCTTTTCTAAATCATACTGATGATTATTTACATAGACAGAAGTATGTTGTATTTTCATCACGTGGTGGGCTGAGTATTGTAGTAGTAGTAGAATTTGCCTTTTGACATGGTTTTCTGGCCTGAAACTTATTCTATTATATCACAATCAAAGTTAAAATCTGTAGTGTGACATACATTTACTCTTCTTAAATATATTGACCATAATCATTTAGTCAGTTTTGTTCTCTGCAAAGTGCATGCTAGTCTTTAAAAACAACAACAACAATGATAATGTAATCTTTATTAAGCCCTTACTTTGTGCCAGTCATTGGGCTAAGCTCTGTGGTTGGCAGCAATTGATTGTATACTTCAAAATAGCTACCATAGAGAATTTTGAGTATTCTAACACAAAGAAATGACACTTGTTTGAATGGATGGCTATTCCAGTTACCTGTATTGGTCATTACATGACTTGCTATGTGCATGTATCAAAATACCACATTGTACCCCATAATGTGTAAAGTTATCGTATGTCAATTAATATAAAACATACATATTCAAAATAATTTTTATCAAATTTTGAAGTAGGTACTATTAGCACCTTTAGACTCAGTCATACTATACATGTGGTCAACAGGGGATGCGATTTGGAAATGAATACATGGACCCACTTTCCTCCCTCTTTCCAGTGCGCCATTGGTCTCCATTGGCCAAACTCAAATGGAAGCTGGAGGCAAAGGGATCCTTGGATACAGTGTTAGTTGTTTTTGACCCAGAACTGATGGGAAACATGGAAAGTTTGGAGGGAAAACAGGAAATATTCAGTTCACAGGTACATAACTCAGGAAATGATTTCTTTATGTCAAACTTCAGTAAAGCCAGGATTTTCTGTCTCTAGTGATTTGATCTCCTTTTTAATCTTATTTTTAAAAATTTTGTCTTCCCAATTGTGATAGGGAGAATATAGACAAAGACACTTTCCTTTCAGGTGCAGTGCTGCATCTAGGATTTTAAACAAATCAACATAGGACATGCCTCTTCTTGATTTTTTTCTTTAAAGTATGAATACAGTTGCAATACTATACCTATTCTAGGTATATTAATGAAGCTTTATAAAGTAGTAATGAACTATAGATATATATGTAATAATATTTAGATGTATCCACATTTTTCCTGAGTCTTCTTTCTATTTAACTTCTATCAGATCATTTTCTCTATGCCTAAAATAGTGCCCTTTACTATCTCTGTTAGTATGGATTGACTGGTAAGTCTGTCTTTGAATTTTTTAATCTAAAACAGTTTTCATTTTATACTAATTTTAAGGACTTTTGCTGTGTATAGAACTCTAACTTGGCAATTATTTTCTTCTGAAACTTTCAATAGGTCAATGCACTGGGCAGTCAGTTTGTAAAGGTACTCTTGAGAAATTGACTGTTTTAATTGTCTTTGAAAATAGCCTATTCCTTTCTGGATGCATTAAGATTTCTCTAATTTTGATTTTTAGCGTTCTTACTATGATGGGTTTAAGGTTAATGTCATAATTTATTCACAACTCTCTTTTTTTCTAAAGCACTTTTAAAAAGATGACCAAAAAATTGGGGTATTATTTTTTAGAAGAGAATTGATAGAATATTAGGTAATAAGGATTAGTTAATATAAGGTAAAGCGGTTCCTCTTTTAGATACTTTTGCATAATCCTTATTAACACTGTTTCTTAATAGAAGAATAATGCAGAAAGTCAGTCAGGAAAGGTCAGAGAGCATCCAAGAAGCTTCCGTGTTTCTCTTATTTGCAAAACAGAAGGAAATATTTTTTCCTTGTTTATCTAGAACATGTGAAAGAAGTTGATTGGTAGGAGTTTGTTGCCTATCATAGTAAAATATAGACTTGTTGGATTCTCTTCTGTGATTCTCACTTGAGGATGAAACAATGCACTTTGAAGTGACAAGTGCTTATTAAAAGCATTATATCAACTCTGAAGCATCACACAAAATTAAAAATCTAGAATGGTTAGAGATTGTTCTTGTAAAAGACAAATTATTTTGTCTAATGAATGTCAATGTGCTGTGAAGACCACCATGCTACTGAAGCATTTTTCCTCTTCCAAACCAAATTTATTTTATATTAGTATTACTGAAGTCATACATAGTCAATAATGGCACAGCTCAGGAGAAAAATGTGGAAGGGGAAGACAGGATAAAAAAAAATGTTGCTATGGCTTGCTTCTAGATGTCCTCCAGTCTCATCCAGGCATAGGTGGAGCTTTTCAGAGGCAGTTAGATCTAGAGTGTGTGATGCTGGGATTAAGGGTGTATAATTACTAAATTAGTCCACTGATTGGTTTGGCATAGTTCTGGGTATGAATAATGGGAAGACCTCCCCTATATGTGAATGCTGCCCAACCTAGAATATAAGGAACAGAAACAGGGCCGCTGTCATTGCTTGCTGCTTTTGCTGCCTCCTGCCTTTCACCTTCTATGCCCTGAATTGTTTTTTCTCCTCTGTGATGTCCCTATGCCATGCCACCCTGCCTTATAGGCAGCCAATTATGGACTGAAACTTCTACAAACTGTAAGCCAAAATAAACCTTCCCTCCTTTAACTTTAGGTATCAGGTATTTTGTCTCACCAATGAGAAAAGTAACTAAGACTGTTGGGATTTAAAATGAGTCTTTTTACAGTCACTAGACTATATTGGAATGAAAGTAATAAATTTCTTTTCTTTTGATAATAATCTGAAAAGGTTTGTGAACTAAATCCTCTAAGCCAGACATTTGATCTATTATATTAATGCAGCATGATGGAAAGTATCTGAGTCATTTTGATTTCTCAAAAGGTTATGTTATGAGAAATTTGTTTTGTAAAAGTAGACATACAAAAAACATATGCCATTGTTATTACCTAGAATCCAATAAAAAATAGCTTTTACAAATTATAACCATATGTGTAGGAGTTTTTTTCATAGTTGGCTACATTAGATACCAGAGCATTTTGTTTCATATTTTAAGCATTAAAATGCCTCTTCTCATTCCATATTCCTATGGCTGTCATACAATATGTGATAAAAATAACAAAAAATATTTTGGCAATAATTGAGACATCAAATTCTACAAGCAGTTGATTAGATAGAGTAATAATATTTGCAGGGACTTTGTGTGCATGCAATATCTGTAAATAGTCTTTCTTGGGCTGGGGATACAGCTCAGTGGCATGGTGCCTACCTTGTAAGCATGAGGTCATGAGTTCAATCCCTGGTACAAAAATAAATAAATGAATAAATAAATAAGTAATAGTTCTTAGAAGCTATTAAGTGCAAGACATCTGTCTCAAACCTCATAATTACAAAGAACAAGAATATAAGAGAATTTGATTAAATGATTAGTAGCTCATTAATAAATATTATATTATAATTAGTATTATAATTTTTAAATATCAACATGTAACCTACATTTGCCTTTAAAATAACAATTAACTGCATACATGAGGAACAAAATGGAACTGTTTTTTCCTTCTGAAATGGTCTGTGTTTATCAGATTTTAAATGTTGATAACATTCTGATGTCACTTGAACCCAATGGGAATTTACAAACTGTGGCGATCATGTAGCTGAAGTAATCAGTAATCATAAGAAGGTCATTGTCATTCTCCCATTTAGAAAGCACGTGGTTTATGTGGTCTTTTACTATTCATGCCTAATTGTAAGTCATCTGGAGGTTTTTGCTGTTGTTTTGTTTTTAAGTTCCTTATTTAGTAATGAAATGTTTATTTGTTTGCTTTAAATTGATTGTTTTGTTAAGGAGTACAGTCATTGCCTTACCTGATGCATGATTTTGTATTTGTTACTAGTGACTCATTGTTTATAAGGACTGATTGATAGACACTGAAAGTGCCCTATAACTCAAAGTCTTATGAACTTGTGTTAAGTTCCAATAGATTTAGATGCTGAGTATGTTTGTTTCTAAATGTGATTGCAAATAAGTAACCTCTGTAAAAGCTTCAAAAATGGAAGCAGAATTATGCTATAAGGAAATAATTTGATTATTTTCAATTTGTATTATATTTATTTTTTGCAACGTTATCACTTCATACTCTCCAAAAACGAAGTCTAAGACAAACCAGTTGCAAAGTATTATTTAGCAGATTTACAAAATGGCTTTAATTTCTGGAGGACAAATCAGTCAAAAGGTAAGTGGAGTGTATGTGTATAGCCACACTAGGGTTAAGGATGGACAAGTGAATCAGTGTCAAGATGTTGGTTTGGTGTTGTCAGTTCCTCAGGAAGTAAGGTAACTGTGTGCCTTCTATAGGCTCCATTCATGGGAAAAATCAATCAGAGGTCTTCAATACCCCCTGAGAAACACACAGACAGGTTAGAGAGCTTCTCATAGTCCAGTTTCTTCTCCCTTGAGCAAAAAATAGTGGGTCAGAATTCAGGGAGATTTTGTCTGAAATAAAATGTGAAAGCAAGTTTAGAAGTTAATTTGTTGTAAGATTAGCCTGTTCTTTTAGGCAAAAGTGAAGTAGATGAGAAGATGAAAATTGATGAGTTTCTGAAATCTTTTAGTTGTATTATGCTTAAGAATGGTCATTGCTGAGGTGTATAAAGGTCTCATGCTTGGTGTTTTATGTTTACAGAGTTATAAGAAAGTATCAACCATTCCAAACTGCATCTAGCAAAGGTCCTTGCCTACTGTGCTTTGTGGCATATTCAGTCCTTCATTCCAATCAGGTGACAGTATACTTAAGTGATTGTAGCTTGTGATGGATAGTTCTCAGAACTCTGAAAATTCAAATCCAAAATGCTACTTTATGAGAGCAGTTTTAAAAATGGGCTTTGTATTTGTTGCATTCTCAAACCTGGCATCATTGTTATAAGGGACATAAGAAGACTCCATCTTTAGTTATGGTATCACTAACTACACATACGTGGGAAAATGAAGCATTTTAAAAAAATAGAGATAAACATTGCATCCTTTGGAACAGATTTTATGTTTAAGTAGCACAAGTTGTTTTTTGGCACAGTGGAAAGAGTATGAACTTTGGAATCAGACAGATCTTGATGCATTTATTATTTATAAATCCTGAAGCCAATTTATCACCTCTTTATGTGCAATATGGAGATGACATTAATTCAGGACTAGACTGATGTTAGAGGCCCTGAACCCTTTACGTAGCACAGATGACTGGGCTCCAGGAGGACGGATGTAGTCATGTGCTCAGAAGATTTCTAGGTAATTGTATGTGACACTAGAAGGGGAATCTCTAGGTCAGACTAAGGTATTGGCGGGGAATGAACCCAATGGTATCCAAGATTTAGAACTCTCTCAGTGAATTGGAATATGTACTGGCTCATGGCATTATCCTGCTTTATGTACAGAGGAAGAAACTCAGAGCCAGGTAAGTATGTTGGTTTGCTTCATTCATCTGTTCTGACACAAGTGCACTAAGCAAAGATACTTACAGTCATTATTTGCAGCATGGATGGTGGACTAATTGTAGTGATATTGAAACTGATGAGAAAGTCAGAAACAGGACTAGATTCATGAAAAATGAAAACTTTCATCTTAGGTTGTTTAATTTAAGGAGATTAAAATATGTAGAAGGAAGGAAATATATGAAAAAATGTATTTTTAGACAAGGTCTCACTGTGTAGCCTTGGTTGGCCTTGAACTTGTGGCTTCCTGCCTCAGCCACCTGCATGCTGGAATTACAGGCGTGAGCTACCACATCTAGCTTGAAAAACAAGAAATATGAAAGACTCATGTTTTAACTTAATATAATTCAAGTGGAAACAGTCAGGAGTGATCTGGTTACAAATGTAAGAGTATAACTGATACGCTCAGATTACAATTGTCAGCTCAGATGTAATCAGTAAACAACACTGTATTATCAGAGAGTGGAGAGGAGTGAAGATAGTGAGTGGGGATGCTAATGGTCAGGGGGTAGACAGCAGAGCCCTGGAAGTAACCAGGGTTGTTAGAGAAGTCTGGTGGCATGGCTGTCACAGCAACAGAGGACATACTGAACACTCCTCATTTGACATTTGGCAATGAATGAGGATAATCTTGGGTGCCATAATGGGTAGAGGCTGGGTTGATATTAACATTCAGTGGGGAGCAGTCAGGACTACAACTCAATATCTTGTAATGTATCGGGCATCCCCTATGGTGAGGGATGATTTTCCTTTCTTTGTTGCATTAATCTCACAAGTGTTGTTCAATTATGCTCTGTGTGCCAGTAACTGTGCTAGAGACTGTGGATGCTATTAAGAGTAAGCAGTTAGGGTCACTGAATTCATAGAATTTGCAGTGGGGGAGACTGAGACTGAATATGTAATTGTACACATACGTTGTTGCAGCAGTGAGAAATATGGTACCAGAATAATAGTTAGAGTTTTGAGAGCTTGGCCTAGAATGTGAGGTCAGGGGAATATTTTCTGAAGGATGAATAGGCCTGCAATAGACTATTATTTTAAGAAATTCTTTCCTACACCTATGTCTTCCTGTGTTTTATCTACTTTATCTTCCAAAAAGTTTAATGTTTCTGTTTTTATGTTTAGATATTTGATCCATTTTGACTTTAGTATGTGGAAAGACATAAGAGTCTACTTTTCTTCTTCTATAAGCAGATAATCAGTTTTCCCAGTGCCACTTGTTCAGTAGACTGTCTTGCCTCCAGCACAAGCTTTTGAACGCTTTGTCAAAGATCAAGCTGTTGAATATGTCTGGAGAGGTTTCTGTATCCTCAGTTCTGTTCCACTGACCCACATGTCTGTTTTTCTCCCAATAAGATGCCATTTCAATCCCTATTACTGTTTAGTATAGCTTGAAGCCAGGTGTTGCTATGCCACCTGATTTGCTCTTACTGCCTGAAATTACTTCTGCTCTTCTGGTTCCATATGAATTTTAGGATTGTTTTCTCTAAATCTGTGATGTGCACCATTAGTACTTTCACTGGGACTGCACTGAGTCTGCTTAACAGTTTTGGAAGTATGGCTATTTTGAAAAAATTGGTTCTGCCTATCCAGGCACAGGAGATATCTTTCCATTTTCTGATGTCCTCTTCAATCTCCTTTGGAGTACTGAATTTTTCTTGCTAGAGTTCTTTCCCTTCCTTGGTTAGGTTAATTCTTAGATATTTCATTTTTCTTTTTTTTTATTTTAAAGACAGTAAATTCCAACAAAACAAAACAGAACAAAGCCAATCAGAACAAAGCAGCAAAACTGGTACAGAATTACAAAACAGGATACTAGAAAAACAACAATAACTACCACAGTGTATCTTGCTATCTTCACAATATTCATCCAGTCCATCAGGTATAACAAAATCAAACCAAAAACAAAACAGAATAAAACCAATCAAAATAGAATATTGAATAAAGCAAAACAATTAGAACAAAGCAAAACAGTGAGAACAATATTGGATCTCAAAGACAA
>RJWM01038938.1:0-16434 GCA_004363535.1 Dasyprocta punctata | reverse complement strand
GCCTAGAGCCCACCCCACCCCACCCCCCACCCCCATAAGCAACCTGCTGGTTCAGAGGACTGGCTAATTTGATAGCAACTAAGGTACATAAAGCAAGTAAATGCTTGTATTGTTTGGTTGATTCTGCAGGCCTGGAGCCAGCAGTCTGAACCTCTCTTGGGAGGATGACAGTATGCAATGTGGCAAATATGGGGATTCCCTTCTGTCTTGTCTTCAAGGCCCAATATTGTTCTCACTGTTTTGCTTTATTCTGATCAATTGGTTTTTTTGGTTTGTTTTATTTCATATTCTGTTTTTTTTTTTCTGTTTTGTTTTTAGTTTGATTTTACTATACCTGATGGAATGGTCAACTATTGTGAGGATAACAAGATATACTATAGTAGCTATTGCTTTCCTAGTATCTTGCTTTGAAGTTCTGTACCAGTTCTACTGCTTTGTTTTGATCGACTTTGTTCTGTCATGTTTTGTTGGATTTTACTATCTTTAATATAAAACTAAAGAAAACTGACCCTCTTGAGGTGCAGATATTCCTTTTGCTTTATGATTTTTAGCATTTATGTCTCATTCAATCAATGAAGAAAATGCAAACTGAAATAGTAGTACGGGATTCTCGTGTTTACACTTGTGCAAAACGGAAACCAAAGCCTCAGGGTAAGTGGGCATGACTGATGAGTGATGGAAGTTGCTCTTTCACTTCCTTGAGAAAATGTGTCTGGGATAAAAGCTGGCTGTGGAGCCTCAGCATCCTGTGACACTGGATCGCCTGGCTTGGCACAGCCACACTCAGTGCTTCCTCCCCCGCTACTCTGGAGAGCAGGTCTGGGTTTGCCATCTGTGCCTCTTCTCTCCCCCATCCATCACACTCTGGGATGTTCTCTAAGACACATGTACTCCTCTAAACTAGGGATCCAGCTCTTGAGATCCAGAGCAAGGTGGTCTCCTTCACCCACCATGGTGCTTGGTCTTTTGTCTAAAGGATCTTTGTCTTTTCTTTGTCTGATTGTGTCTGTTGCACTGGCTCAGAAGATTATTATGGAATTTAGTATGAGTTCTACCAGGTACATGGACCAGCTCTCCAACTGGGGTGCCTCCCAGAGCCTCAGGGTGGCCTCCACCATAGTTAGAAAGACAGATTTTCCCTTGGGAGGCTGCTGTCATCTTCTTGGAACCTCTAATCTTTCAACCTGAGAAACTTTTGCTTGTTGTGACTTATAGAACATGAAACAAATTACCTTCTCTGGTGTTCAGGATACACAATTTTGTGGTGCCCACTTATCACCCCAGACTAATCTGGCATGAGTGAACTATTTGAATCCTCTCAGGAAATGTTTCTTTATGGCTTCTATTTGGGTATTTATATTTTATTTATATTTCTATACTTGTGCCCAACTCAGGTACCTCATCTATAATCTGCTCTATCATAGTGAATTGTACCCATCCTTCAAGCTCTCATTCAAGTATTATTTATCTTGTGACTTCCTAAGACCATCCCAGCTCACAGTGACCTTTGCCACTAGTCTGGAAATCTCACATAATTTGCATATATGCAAAAATAAAAAGTAACAATCTCATACTGACAAATGACAAGAGATGAACCCCGATGTCTGGCAACCTGCTCTGTGTACCCTAATATGAATGGCAAAACCAAGGCTGAACCCTCAGAACAGACATTATTTTCATGACAGAAACCCTATGGAATGTGGCTTTGGCTTAGCCACCGGACATTGTGAAGACTGAGAACCAAAGCAAGAAAAGCTGCCTTAGGCTTTGTCCCTCATCGTCGGAGAGGAGTCCTGAAAAACATTTCAGCAGAAAGTCAGAGTAGAGAAAGAGTTGATAATAATATACATTTATATCAACTATCTCTCATAAGTAAGACATGAGAAAGACTTCTGCGAGTAGCCAGGTGGAGAGAATTCACCCACCCTCATGGGAAAAAATGAAACATTTAGCTAAGGAGAGGATTCTGTAACCAAGTAGAATATAGCCCTCAAAAGAGACATTCAGATGATAACCTTTTATTTATTTCAAAGAGAGAAAAATAAAATAAAAATAAAAGCAATGATACAGAGTTTCAAAACAGGATAATAAGAAATCAACAATGATTAATATATTGCATATTGTTGTCTTCAAAGTAGTTGCTAAGATTACAAGATACAGCCATACAAAATTAATCAACCAATATAAGCAAAAAACAATCTTTTCAATGAACTAAAAGAAATTAGTAGTATAATTATGTTAGCTATCTTGCACGTATATAATATATATATATATATATATATATAAAATATATATTCTTTTCCCTTTCTTCATTTCTCCTTTCCCCCATCCCAGTTATCCTTTTTTTGTGAATAGTTTCTTTCCCTTTCTGAATACCTAGTGCAGATTTTTAAACTTATTTACCCTTTTAGTTTCTTACACTAGGGAGACAAGATGATGTTTACACGTGTGAGTTTGATTTATTTCACTTATAAGCAAGATCTCTACTTGCATCAATTTACCTGTAAAAGCCTCAAGTTTATCATTCTTTATAGTTGAGGAGTACTCCATTATATAAAAATATCACATCTTTTTTATCCATTCCACAGTTGATGGACATTTGAGCTTTTTCCAAGACTTATCTCTTACAAATTGTGTTGTTATGAATATGGGTGCACATATATCACTGTGGTATGATATTTTCAATTCTTCTGCAATGATAACCTTTTAAAAATTTGTCATAGGAAGTAAAGCTCAATTTTAAAAAGAGGTTGCTAGAACACACACAGGTATACAAGTTTTCTCAATTTCTGCCATTACATAGGAAAAAACCTCTTACTTTTCCCAGGGAGAAGTGTCTTCCTACGAGGTTTTGGGAAGGATATAGCAGATGCATGTTTCACATACAGAACTTTATCAAATCCCTCTTTCCAGACCTCTGACCTATTTGCTCTCCTTCTCTGGGGTTACATGAGCTGCTTCTTCCTCCTGTTTTAATTCCTCCAGGAATGTGCTGCAATGCATGTCCTTTGACTTCCCTTCCTGTTATCTGCACTGTCAGGGGTTCTAACTTTTCTACTGTCTTGTTATCATTATTGGGGCATCATAGGTGAAGATAGATGTGGGTATTCAGTCTGGCAATTTCACTTGGAAGGCTCTCAGAGTTTTAAAGAGGTCAGTACTGGGTTCGTTGTTTTTCCCAAGTGAACTTATGCATTTAATGAAACTTCAAGCAAGTTACAAAAGGAATATTTTGATAAAATTCATTGAAAGTATATTTGGAAGACTATATGGAACACCAAACAAGAGAATTTTAAGGCGCAAGAATTTTAGGAGAATGGACTCATCAGGAAAGATATTAGAATATGCTATTTGGCTACAAAAACAGAAACATAGATCAGAATAATTTGAGTAGACTGGCAGATTGGTGGGTGGAAAAAAATAAACCACACATTGAAGTATACAAATGAATTCAATGTGCGATTGGAATATTATTTCAAATTGCCTGGGGGAGAATTAAGAATAATGATGGCAACTACATGAATCATCTGGAAAGAAGATAAAATGAAGCATTCCTCAGCATTTTACACTAGAACATATTGCAAATAAACTACAGAGTCACAGGCTTGCCATGGTTTGAAGTGGTTTGTTCCCCAAGGATTCGTATGTTGGAGCCTTGCTCCTCTATGTGGCAATGTTGAGGGTGGTGGGGCTGTTTAGATGTGCAGTCTACTGCAAGGTCACTAAGTCCCACATGCTGGTGTCTACCTTGTCCTGTGACCTCTTGCTCCCCATAAGCTTCTACAATTGTGATGCCACCTGCTGTGATGCAACCCAGTAAAGGGGACCTCACCAGAGCCAGCACCATGCTGTTCAGATTTTCAGCCTTCCAAGCCATGAGCTAAAAAGCCTCTTTGCTTTAAATTATACAATCTCAATCATTTTGTTATAGTAACATAAAAGACAGACTGATAGGATCCTGAAGAGAGAATGAGAAAAACTAGCAAAACAAGATAAAATTTATCCAAGCTTAGAGTGACAGGTGCTTTAATAATGCAAAAGGGAAGAAAGAAATTCAAAAGAAGAAACTTGATATCACTGATTAGAAAAAAAAAAAGAAAAGCTTCTGTAAGATTAGAAGAAAAAAATTAAAACTTTAAAGATATAGATGAACCAAGTGAAAGGCTTGAGGTAGGAAGAGGGCAAGTCCAAACCAAGTTTGGGCAACTGAGTGATTTAGCAAGATGCTTTCTCAAAATAAAAAGAAGGATTGAGGATGTAGCTCAAGGTGAAAGCCCTAGGAGAACAAGAGACTAACGATATGAAAACATAATTTACATAAGAGGAAAGAGAAATGATCAAGGAACCATATCCAACTTCTTTAGCCAACCAAGAAACAAAAATCGCAAGGCATCATTTTTACCCACCAAACTGGCAAACAATAATTGTCAGGGTTGGTGAGAGATGACGTCACGTAAGTAACTTGATTCAATGTTGGCATGTGTGTAAATTCCTGCAAATTTCTAAAAACTGAATTTAGTCCTTTGTATTCTTCAAATCGTTAATATACCAATGCTCCTCTCCTCATCATGAAGTTATATCCTAATTAACCCATTTTAGGTTGAAATATTGTAAATTGGAAGTGCACTTAATTGAAAGTGTACCTAACCTAGCAAACACCCTGGCTTACCATTAAGTCCACTGTGGAGTCTCAGTTGTTTCCACTCACAAGCACGCGCCCAGCCAGGAGCTGCCCTACAGCGTGAGAGACACCTAGACAACACATGTTGGTCTAGGAATGGATCAAAATTCAAACGTCAGAAATACATTCTCCGCTGAACACATACTACATGCACACTACTTTAAAGTTGAAAAATCATAAGCCAAACCATCCTAAGTCAGGAATGGTAATTATATTTTTCAGCCCATTAAATCACTATCCAAGAATTTCTCCTAGAGAAATATTTATAGATGTGCACAAACACGTGTGCACAAAGATATACAAGGCAGTTTTATTTGTAATAACAAATGATTTCAAGAGACACAGTTCTCCAAAAGAATTTGTTAATTACTGTGTATCTAAATGCTGGAATACATTGTATCCATAAGTTTTAAATAATACTGACTTTAGGAAATGTTCTAACTCTAGTAGGTGAAACAGCACATTTAAATGTGTATAATATGATCTCAATTTACAAAGAGAAATTTAAACACATACGCATTTTTTTTAAAAATCTATACCAAATGTTAATGGTGATTATCTCTTGGTGGCAGCATATGGGTGATTTAAATTTTCTTTCTTATATTTTTATGTATTTTCCAAATTTTCCACAAAACATATGCCATCTTTATAAACAGAAAACATACTTTTAAGATATGCATAATGATTTTTCTAAACTAGATTTTTAGTGTCTCAAGGGCATTTTTTATTGAACACATCATCCACAGCACTGTACCTCCTTCAGGGTTTGGCCCAGTCTGTCTTTTTAAATGTAGTAGATAATTGAAAAAAACAATATTCATCTTATGAGGAAGCTACCTTCTTGGGCTTTCTGATTTCCTTTTCAAGAGAATATGTAGCATATTTTCAAAACATTGAATCATCACCTAAAACCTTTTTGTGTGTGTGTGTGTGTATGATAAATATACCATTTCCTTCTCTCAAGAGAGAGAAGGGAGGGAGGAGGGGCGGCTGGCAAAGCATTGCCTAAAAGGGTTAAGTTCTGGCAGTTAAGGCCACCTGTTCAGTGTCTGCCACATGGCCTTCATTTCAAAGGCCTCCGAGGCTCAGCAGCTCGGGAAAGGGATTTTGCTTTGCAGTGGATATACACAAAGGCAGGGCCAATGCAAATAAAAAATTCCCGGTTCACAAATAAACATTTCTTCAGCAACCCAGACAATGAAATGGATGATAGCCTTTTCTACCAGAACTTTTTTGTAATTATGTTTTTATTGACTTTTCAGAGGAAATGAAAAAAAGGCTAACATATAATTGGCTAAAAGAAATAGAGGTAATAAACCAAGCCAGAAAATGTCTTGAGGAAATGTATGCCTAAAGTAAAATACTGTTAATATGGAAATCTACTATGCTGTGTTGAAATTATAGTTACCTTCAAACGCTCCTTTGGCTGTGGAGAGGTTGCGTGTGGAACCATAATGCAGAGTGTTAAGTACGGGGAGATTTTTTGACCAAGAACTCTGAAACGTGTGTGTGTATTTAGTAATTAATCTTCTGGGCTACAAAGTTTTTGTGAGATAACTTGTTAAACAGCTTGCTAACACATGCATGCATACTTGTGCACGCGTGTGCGCACACACAAACATTCCACATTCTCCGAATACTCAGTAGATGGAGGCCAATCTGGAGTGAAGTGGCTAGTGATATACCACTGTAACTTCAAAGTAATTATTAGCTTAGCTTGAATTGGCCATCCTAAAGGGCTAACCAGATTCATAAGCAGAATTAGGGAGAGGGGTGGTGGGCTTTGATGTATGTTTGGGAACTTAGTATTGAGGTGGCCCTGCTCCTCAGCCCCCTTTCTGCAGTGCCTTGAGTAGTCAGTACCACCGATGGGAGAGAATTTCATTCCCCTCAGATGCTAGAGTAGAAAAAGTTTAAGAGCCATTGACATTGATAAAAATAGAAAAGACAAGCTCATCTAATCTGTGAGCAAATGGTAGCTAGTATTTTGATGACAGAATCGTGCTCTAAACTGATCTTGACACATTGAGACAAAGAGATGTATGTACCAAGATGATATTTAGAGAGATGTGGTAGGCCCTACCCTTGGGCCCAAAGATCAATTGCATAAACATGGGGGAAGGTGGATATGGCTACAAAGAGGTTTTGGTACCACTGTGGGTGCCAAGCGGAAATTCAGTCATAAGCTCCCCAGAGTGGAGAAGTTGCTTTCTGGTGCTTGGGCTACAGAACCCCCAAAGTCTGTGTCTAGTTCTCCGGCTTCCGTTACTGAAGGGAACACAGGTCCCCAGAGGAGGTTCAGAAAGGTTCGGGCCAGCAAAGGAGGTTCAAAAGGTTTTAGGCTGTCGTATAAGGGAAAAACATGTTACCTCTAAAGAAGGAGTACCTTGGGAGGAAATGGAAGGGCATGGATTACCTTCAAAACCTAGAAGAATGTGGAAGAGTCTTATCCATCTCTGTGTTTTTATAGCACTGTGGCACATTTCTACTCTGGTAGAAATGTATCTATGTGCTAATTTCCTCCCATGCAACTGAAAGCTCTATGAAAACCGAGTTTGTAGTTTACTTTCCTTGACCCCCTCGGCATATAATAGATTCTTAATAAATGCTTGTTCACCAGAAAGAGGAGTGAGTTTAAGGCCAGCCTGGAATATAGAGTGAGACCTTGACTCAAAGAGAGAGAGAGGGAGAGGGAGACAGAGAGAGAGAAAAAGAGAGAGAGAGAGAGAGGAAGGAAGGAAGGAAGGAAGGAAGGAAGGAAGGAAGGAAGGAAGGAAGGAAGGGAGGGAGAGAGAAAGAAAAGAAAAAAGAAAAAGAAAGAAAGAAAGAAAGAAAGAAAGAAAGAAAGAAAGAAAGAAAGAAAGAAAGAAAGAAAAAGAAAAAGAAAAATGTCTATTCAGGCCCTTTGCATATTTTTCCCACTGTTTTTTTAATTGGTTATGCAGATTAATGAGTTTCATTTCAACAGATTTGTGCGTGTACATAATGTACTTTTATCATTGTCACCTCCTCATTACCTCTTTGCCCTGCCTTCCCTTGTAGTTTCACATTGGGGTTAATGAATATGTAATATATTTTGATCATAGAAATATCAACCGCCCAACCCCCCATTCCTTCACTACCCACTCTTACAACCCCTCCCTCTTATTCTTTTTCTTTTGTCTGATAACAGTCTCTCTCTACTTTCTTTTTTGTTTTGTTTTGTTTTGTTTTTAAGACAGGGTCTCACTGTGTAGTTTAGCCCCTCTACTTTCTTGTCATCTTTTTTAGATTGCACATCTCAGGGAGTCTTCTTCAATTTCTTTCATCAATGTTTTACAATTTTCAGTGTATGGATCCTTTAGTCCTTGGTTAAATTTACTTCTTTTTTGGTAGCAATTATAAATGGAACAGTTTTCTAACTTATTTTTAGGATAGTTCATTGATAATGTGTAGAAATGCTGCTGATATTTGTTCACAGAATTTTAGATTAGGTTCCATATTCTTGGCCAGGAAGCCCTTGGCATTTTCAAGGGGCACTGAAGCCTTCACATACAGCAATGGATTAGTGCTGGGTGAAGAAAGAATTTATAGCTTAACTGGGGGAGAGCATAGAGGCTGGAAAGAAATTAAATTGCTTGGTTTCACCCTGTAATGTCAACAGTCACCTCCTAGGGACAGCGCTTCTCTTTGCACAGACCTATTTCAAAAAATCCCGTTACTTGATTGTTGAAAGAGCCAAATGCATCCTGGCCAGCTCACACACCACTCACCTGTCCCTCTCCATATCATGGAAGAAAAGTGCCCCCTGAGTGAGTGCTTCATGCTCAGGTGAACAGCAGAGATAAATGGGGACTCCGTTTAAATAGAAAACAGGAGCTTTCCCAGACAGAAGCCAGACACGGGGGTAGTGTGCGTGTGTGTCTCTGTGTGTGCATCTCTGAGTGTGGGGGACTCAGAAGGTTAAGAGTTCCTAGAATAACATACTGAACGGCTTACTCTGATCTGTGCTGCTCCTCTAACAGCTTCCGGAAGCAGGTAATCTCCCATCCTGAGGATGTTTCAAAGCTATCTTTTCACTGAGTGGCAGGCACTGATTACAGGGATAACAGAATTGGCACTGTTCTAAGTTACTAAAGGAAAGAGACTGCATCTTCCTCATTGATTTGTAGAGCAGTGGATACTATAAAAGGAGGCACCGAATGAGTACCACCCCCTGCCTCTCCCGGCACATACATGTGGGACCACACTTGTCCAGGACACAGCATAGTGGGTTGAAGAAAATTTGCACTTAGATTAAGAGACTCAGCTCTGATTGATGTGAAATAGACTTTGTAACACCTACTTTATAAAACTGCTCTGTAAATGATAGAATACTTACAGTACCTTGCACATGGTAAGCACTCTACAGTGTTTCTTCCCTTCCAGGATGGAGAGAGTAGATATCTATGATCTTGCAGGCCCACAGGTCTGTAGTCCCATTTTGTAGAATAACTCTACTTTTAGAAACTTAGGCTTTAAACCTGCTAAAATTTAGTCCTCCTTCCCTCCTAATTCCTCATAAATTTAACCAAAGCACCTTTTGATTTTTGTTGGGGACTGTTCTAGCCACACTAATGCAATACTTAGGCCTGGAGCATAATAAAAGAAAGCTGCTGGAACTAGTGATTGCTGTGTGAATATTTGGTTACTGGGATTGTTTTATGATTTTTCATCTATATTCTCTTATTAAGATACATGGGACCCAGAAATTCGTGTGAACTTTCCTTTGACTATGCATTTCCCTTTCCTAGTTGTAAATCAGACTTCATCCTATATTAACCTCAGAGGAAGAACTGTTGTCAATATATTATTTACTTAGTTACTCTGTTAGTCTACTAAGATTGGCATAACAGAATAGCACAGACTAAGTCACTAAAGCAACAAAACTTCATTTGCTCACAATTCAGGAGGCTGAAAGTCCAAAACACAAGTGCCAGTGGGAGTGGTTTCTAGTGAAGCCTCGCTCCTTGGTCTGCAGATGGCTGCCTTCTCTGTGATCTGCACGTGACTTTCCTCTGTGAATGGGTCCTCTTGTGTCTCTTCCTCTTTTCACAAGGGCATCATTCCTTTTGGATCAGGGTACCATCTTTAGAGCCCCACCCAGTCTTATTCACCTTAAAGGCTCTGTCTCTAAATATAATCACGTGAGTTATTAGAGCTTCAACCTAGGGATTTTGAAGGAGCACAATTCACTCCATAACATCTGCTTACTCATGCATCAATTCAACACCCATCTAATGAGGTGCTGTCGTTTGCCAGGCCTGTGTCCAGTGCTAGAGATACAAATTAGAAATAGACATCCACTCCTGAAGGGTGGCCAGGGGAGGTGGGCACTTTCTCCAGGGCTGATAATGTAACAAGTACTTGGGCAGAGGTATGTAAAGGGACACTAGAAAGGAGGAGAGATTCTTGGATTCTTCCTGTAGGAATCAGGGAGAGCTATGACAAAGAGATATGAACTAGGCCTCAAAGGTCCATGTTGGAGCTGATCAAGCATGCATGTTTGGAACAGAAAATTCGAGGAAGCCAGGCTTCCCTGAGCTAATCAGGGAGGTGTGAAAGTGCGCAGTGGACATGGAGAAGGTCTGATGCCCTTGTCAGAATGAACAGCAGGGGACTGCCAAGTTCATTTCCATGGCTGGAACGGCCAGTCATGTCATTCTCCTTAAGGACAAATGTCTTGGTTACTTTTTTCTTGTTGTTGAGACAAAATACCTGATGCCCAAAGTGAAACAAGGAAAGTTTTATTTAGCTTAGATTTTTGGAGGTTTCAGTCCATAATCAGCTGGCTCTAAGGCAGAGTGGCATGGCTGAGGGGCAGCCATTCATGGCAGCTGCAAGCAACAATGGCAAAAAGGGCAAAAGAGGGAAAAGCATCCCTCTCGCCCTCCCTGATATTGTATGCTGGCTCCCCGACCCTGGGCGGGTGCAGCACTCACACCACCAATCCCAGTGCTAGACAATAAACTAATCACGAATGCTAGACTCAGCCACCTCCATGATTGCACGAGGCTTGTGGTGGGGTGGGAGAGGGGATCCAAACACAAACCATCACAATGAATATGGAAAGTATGCCCATTTCATAAATCTTGAAGTAGGCTTTTTGTATTTGCATTAACATGAAATTTAAAGTTGAAAGCACTAAAATGAATCTATACAAACCCAGAAACTACACCAAAGTTCCAGAGTGTAGTTGGATACGACTGCTTGTACCATAACCTTGGTGACCCAACAGATGGTGCGTCATGAGGGCTTACATGTACTGTCTAGAAGAGTGGGGACAAAATCAGGGTCCTCCAAGTAAGAAGAAAAAGAAACAGGAAGTCATATTTCTACAGCTTCCTATCACAGGGGACAAAGCTAAGGCCCAGAGAGGGAGAGGCAGCTACCTAAGCTTACCTGGCAAAACTAAGACTAGAGTCCAAGTGCCATAATTCCATCAAATTACTTTAGGTGGGGATCCAAGAGACTGTCTATGGTGGACAAGGTCATTTTCCTTTTTTGCCATTCTCACCCACATGCTTCACTCCCATCATTCCAACCCCCTTGTGACTTTTGGAATCTGCCCTTCTCCTCTTTCTGGCTACTGTTCATGCTGGTCCTTTTGCCCAGAATACATTCCTGCAGCCTGCTCATCCCTCTACTTAGCTAATACCCACTCATTTCTGCACTCAAATTCATTATCACCCACTGTGACATGCCTTCCCTAACCCTCCAGGGCTGTTAGGTGCCCCTTTCCCTGTGCTCCTGTAGCATCACCCCCTCCATCATTGCAGCAAGCATACTGCACATCAGCATGGAGCATGCCCACCTCCGCAAGTAGAGAGGGCAGACTGTGTGAATGTGTAACACAGCCCTGGCATCAGCATAAATGTGTCCTGCAACTGTGACAACCATGTTGCAAATTCAGGGTTAAAAAGCTACCCCAGTGTATCCTAATCCTATCCTCCTATCTGCAGATACCATAGAGCAGAAATCCAAAGAGCACCACATATTTAGAGAATAATACACAAAAAAAATGTAATGCATTCAGCACTTAATAACCACTTACAGTGTACTATGTACATATATATTAGGCCCTGCAACAAATCTGCAATCTAAATACTAGTTACTCCATTTTAGGCTTTCCTGTCACCCAGGTAGTAAGTAGCAGAGCCAGGCTCTTTTATATTCAAGATCCAAAGCTATGGGCCAGTGCCTTGCCTGGTGCCCCCATTGGAAGCAGGTGCCTGCCATTTGCCTTTGTGCTGTCTTTGAAATGCAGGTTTTTTTGCTTATGCAAACTGATGCCAGAACAGACAGCTTCAAGCAAAATACCACTGTGGTTCTGCTCAACAATGCCAAGGTGAATTAAACAGTGTTCTGTTTGCTCAGACAAAAACAGAAAAGATGAGGACAGGATTTTTGTGGGCAGAGGGAAATATGTGGCTTCAATAATTAACCCCATAGAACAAATTTGGGTTGACAATTAAACTCCCATCCAAAACAACAGATTTCTCCTGAAAAAAAGAAAATCATCTCCCCTTAGGTATCTTACCAAGCAAATCAGCAATTCAATGAAAACATTTGGGTTCTTTTAAATGGCAACTTGGAAATCAACAAAGTCAACTTTAAAATATCCACTCACTAGGAAGGTCTGCATGCCTTTGGAGGTTAATGTTAGACAGATGTTTTACCTGCGCCTCTCATTTAGATGGATGGAGCATGTTGGTCATATTTGTTCAGTATACAAATACAACCCATAGAATTGGAAAAAATCCTAAAGTGTCCAAATGAATGATGGGTGGATCTCTATGCTACATTAGAAGGTAACAATGCTGCAATTTTATGAGGAATCCAGAAGGTCCTGCTTTAGGCTTGTTGAGAATATTTGTCTGTTCATTTACGATGAGATACAGAGGCTAACCATGAGGATACGATGCTCAATAGACAAACATTCAAACAGCAATCAGCACTGGAGTCTAGCCCAGGTGAGCATGGGGGGCCCAGCCTGCCACGGCACCAGGGGTTTAGAAAAACTCAGCCACAGCTAGGAGAACTCTCAGTTACAACTGGTTTCAATAGATGGGAAATTGAGATTGTAGCACTCATAACTTAATCTTGCCTGGAGCTCTTCATACTCATAAGAACTAAATCAAATTAGTTTGGACACTGTTCTGTGGAACATCAAAGCCATCCCAAGTGTTTTAGGAAATTCTTAGAAGGGCTATGTTCTCCAGTTGTTTGCTCCTCCCTCAGCCCTAGTTGCCATGGCATATTGGATATTTCTATTGGCACTCCAGGAAAGCGCCCCATCCTTCTCCACATTGTTGCATGTTCTGAGCTGTTGACGTGTGCATGCTACATCTGTGGGATCCCTGGTCTTTTGACTTCTGTCCAGCTGGGTTTGCCCTGCAGGAGGGACTAGCAGCAGATCAGAGAGGGACAAAAGGCTGAGATCAGGCAATGTTCCCCTTTCCACTCCTGCAAACCTGTAGTCCAGTGATGGTGAGCCTTTTAGGGCTTTCAATGACACAAACAGCCCACCGTGGCACCACTGCTCTAGTGGCTGCCAACCTATAGATTCAGCTCCAGTCCTTGGGTTTCAGGAAGTGCACCCTGCCCTCCCTGGCTTTCCAATGTTGCCAGCTCCAGGGTTTTCTTCTTCCTGGGTTGGTTTCCCCTATCACTGTCCACCTGCTTGAAAATATTCCTTTTGTAAAACTTCCTTCTATTACGTGGTTTAAGTGGATCTTTTAAAGGAAACCTGTCTACTTTCTCTTGAAGGATATATGTGGTGCTGCCTCTGCTTATAAAACTCAGAATTTCCTTGATTTCCATAAGAAAAGTGAACTCACACACAAATCAGGTATCCATGTAACCATGTTGGCTGACTTGGGTGGGGGACCTCACACACTGCACAATAAAAAACACAAATCACTGGCCTGCAGAGCTCCTGATCGCATGCACCTATTTTTGCCAGTGATTCTTTTTGTCTCCTTTCTCTGTTCTATCTCTTGCTACCCTAGTTTCCTCTATGGAGAGGCTTACCTCTCCTGTTTTGTGTCTTGGGGCCTTGGTAATATTTTTCTCTCCTCTTTTGATTTTCTACTCTAAGTGACTTGTCAAGGAGTTTTCCTAAATACACCCATTTTCCACCGAAGAGAAAATCTAGGGCTACCTCTTAACATCATAACATCCTTAGACATGTGGAAGAGTAGACATACAATACCTTGCAGACAGATTCATAAGTGGCCCATTTATGAAGCCTGGGTACAGGGCTTAAATTCCTCAGGAAAGGCACCAGGAGGAACTTTGAATTTAGGACTCAGGCCCAAGCAGGAGCCTAATCACAAGCTTGGCTTGGAAACCAAGGTCCAGGAAAGGATCCATTTCTAGAAAACATTGTTATGGGAGAATGGAAAGTACAACTGTCAGACCACATGGGAGGTCAACTGTCAGCACCAGAGCTCTCTTCTGCCCAATGAACCGAAGTGCCACCCCTTCTGAGGGAGCTGAGTGAAAGCTGATCTGGGAATTCGATCCTTTCCACTGGCCACCCCTGGTGGGAGCTGGAGGAGCCACAGTGACCGGCAGCACTCTTCCATTAAGACATGAAATTGTTTACATTCTTATTATCAAAGAAACTAAGCTGTGCAATCCAAAACTAAAGTAAGCACCAACCACAGTTAAAATAGATTGAACATCAACCAGCAGGGACTGAGGAAAATGGAAAAAAGCTTTGATATTAATAACTTACCATCAATATCCTGAGTTTCCCATGTTAACATTACCACCAAATGCAAAAGAAATAAAAAAAGTTAAACACTTTTATTCCTTTGAAAACTGTAATTGAAGGAAAACCTCCTGTGAATGTTAATGATACTCAGGATGACAAAAATAAATCCTTGTGCAGTATTTACCTTTCCTGAAATACTCTCAGACACATCACAGAGGGAATATTGAGGACTGGCCAGATTGTGTGACTCACTTCAAGCACAGAAGGAAGAACGGATGTTGTAAGGATGGACAGCTCAGGGCTGAGATTCTTACCACTATGTCACGTGCCACCCTCCTTCAGGGTGGAAGCCTAAGAAAGACCCTGAGCATTTGTTAAAGCTTGACTTAGCAGTTAGCAGAGAAATAAGGTGCCACTACCTCTACTCTCTACCTCATTCTGCAATCTTAGTAGAACATTCACAGTTGTAAGAGCAAATCAATCACTCCAAATTACAAGGGGTTGAAATTGGTAATGTATCATACATGATTAACCTCATGGCTGATGATGTTACAATTTACTTATCAAATTCCCCGAGGGGGAAAAGGCTTGTGAAAATGGTATAATTACTTACTAGCAAAATACCAGCCTTCAAAATTAACTAAAACAAATGAGTTATACTCATGCATCTAACTAATGTCTGACTCTGCTCACTCTTCCAAATTCAAATTAAACCAATGATAGATTCTTGGCAACCACAGAGAATAAATATGTACTCGCTAATTTCTAACTGGATCACAGATAATTAAATAACAATATTATGCAATTTAAAGATAATATTTTATATTAGTCAACTTATCAGATATCATGGTTGGCAAATATTCAGATGAATGTGCTTAGGTTGTCATAATTTTTATTCTTCATAATTAACCAATTCCCTATTCAGCAATGGGCATACAAACAAAGACACTTTAAGTAAGTCAATGGGAAAATGGCACAATAACCATGAACATCTTGGCTTTGTTCAAGAGCTCAGATTTGTCAGGATAATACCTCTTTTGAGCTATGTCTTCCTAATACGTTTTGCTTGCATCCGGCCTGGTGATTCACAGTTTGTAACCCACAGGGATGACAGCACATGGCCTTTAGAATTTGCTGAGGAGCAGTGAGATAGTTGTTCTTAGGAGTCAAGCAGATTCCTGGGAGCAAAAAGCCTAAGATTCCAAACACTGTCTTTTAGGATTCTGAATTACTAAGACTCTAAGAAATAGTGAGTTTACTTTCGCCAAGATAAAAATTAGGGGAAAAAATGGTGCAAAGTCAGCCAGTTTGAGTTCTGTTGAGGGAAGATTCTCAGCTCACCTTAGCACTGCAGGAGTGACACACTTCTCTTTGCCACTGCTACTGGGGGTTGACCACGTGACCGGCAATGCCAATGCAAAGTTAACAGAGACAGGGATGTGTCCACCCACTTGTGCGTCTGCAACTTTGCCCTGTGTGGTTTAGTGACTCCCACGGGATGGAAGCTATGTGAGGCAGCCGTGCCTAGATCAGCCAAACCACAGAGCATCTATAGATTTATGAACAATAGATAGATGTCAGCATGGTAAATCGCCAAGATTTTCTGGTTGTTGGTTATAGACGAATAGTTGAAAAAAAAATAAACCAAAATAACCTCATGATGTTGAGGAGAAGACAGGACCTGGAAACATTAAGAGCTAAGCACTGAGGGAGAATAATTATTCTGCTACTGAAGACCCCTTCACACCGGACTCTGTCCCCAGAGTATTAATTTCATTAAAATAAACTCGTACCCAATAGGAACTGGCTGAGTGAGTGAAAGGCTGGAGCTGCAGCCCCATGAGTTGTAACCCTGGGAGCCCACACCTTTCCAAGTCTTCCCATTGGCTCAGCATTGCATGGGACATTACTTGTCCACAGATAGCGCTGAGACTGTGCAGGATGGCTACTGAGACAGAGAACAGAACAAGCCACACCTCTTCCAGATCAAGACATCAGTACCTTCAGAGATGAG
>RJWM01038937.1:0-16435 GCA_004363535.1 Dasyprocta punctata | reverse complement strand
TCATAAGACCAGATCAATCCTACATGTCTTTACCTGTCAATCTGAACAGCCCCCTTAAAGGTAACAATATACAATGTTGCAACCACTGTAAAATTCCAACCATCTACAGTACTAAACCTACCATTTTACAGTATTGGATATGTTGTTGTTGTTGGCTGATCTCTTTAGTTTTCTGTTTCTTTTATGTATGATCATACTTTTATGCTTTATTGGTTTCACTCTGAACTATTTTGCTTGGTTATATTAGATCTGATGTTATGGGTAGTTATTTCAATGATAACAAGAGGTACTCTAAGGGGAAAAGAAGGAAGGAAGAGAAAAGGAAAAAGACATAAATTTATAAGTATTCATAAATAATACAGTTAAAAAAACCATATTGCTAAATACAATAGCTATTGAAAAAGAAAAGTTAATATACCTGAATTGATGAATCTTACATGTCTATATCTGTCAATATCCCCAAACCCTAGGAAGGTAATGATATGCAATATTGTAACTACTGCCAAACTTCAACCACCTCAGTGTGTAAACCTACAATGTTATCGTATCAGATCTGTTGTTGTTGTTTGTTTGTCTTTTTTGACTTTTATTTCTAGCTTCTGTATCTATTTTCTCTTAAATAAAAAAAAAGTGAAAAAAAAAAGAAAATGAAAAATAGAATAAGAATATAAAATGTACAACAGCCTGATGCAGAGAACTTTTTATGATGAGGAAAATGCTTTGTATCTACCCAGCCACATGTACGAGCACAGGTTGATTTGAATATATGACAAGAGGCCATTACTATTGTGGGCTTATAGTGTATTTTACAACTTTAGTTTTATACCCACATATGAATGGTAATTACTTAATTTTACAGGTTAGAAAATATACTTAAGACGTATATATGATTGACATTATTAGTGAGAAAAATGAAAATGGGCACATAATAAAAGTCAGGAAATTGGAAGTGGAAAAGTAACATTTGATAGCGTAACATTTAAATATCACACCACACTGTTTTGATAGGAGAAATTACATAAAAATCGATGTCTTGTTTTATGGAAATAGAGTTTGCATGTTGATTTTGTTTTCTCCAGGCCACATTTTTGAGAACAGAAAAGCCCATTGGTTTCTGAGGTTCCACAGGCAGGCAGTGAGTGGCTCTCACTTTCCACTTCTCTGCAGGAAATGCATCCTCTGCTCCATTTCCTTAAATATGGAGGAAAATGTTTAGCAAACCCAATGAAGGCCACATTCCTGAGAAAAGCCCTGATAACCTAGAGGCTGAAAATACTAGGAAACTCTTGTGGAAACACTCACTGTTCCTTGGGAATGCATACCCAGACAACCATAAAGCTGCAACTCAAAAACTAATTTGAGGAGCAGAGATAAAGCCCATTATGAAATGAAAATAGAAAGATTCAATGTCTCTTATTCATTTATAAATCCTCTACAGTGCATCCTATGATGCAGGAAACTTTCTTTGCTTTGAGGGCATAATACAGAAGCATATATCTACAAAATGCATATGATTTCAGATACATCATGGGGTATGTCATGTACTTGGACTTGGAAACTTTATTGGCTCTGACAATCCCCTAAAACCAAAACCAATAAAAAAAGGTTTTAATGATGAAGTTTGACAAAACTTTGATACACAAGAAACTGTTAGATATTGGGGGCCGTGGCTGATTAAATAATAAATCTGAAAATTATTACTTAGTTTAGCTCTAAAACTGACACGTTGCTTGACAAAGCCTTAGCAAATTAATTTTTTTTATACCTCACTTTTGTTCAATAAACACAATGTCTCAGGTGACAATCTCTGAACCAGGTTTGATAAGGGGAGGTGTCCAGGTCTCCATCAATGCCCTCTAAGGGAAGCGACATAAGCCATGTGCTCCTCACCTGTCCAGTTTCTACTTCATAACTCGGCTGCATTTAGGAACCAAGGCTCCATCAGTGAGTGTCTGTTTTGGCATGGGGCAGAGGACAAATCATTAAACAATACATGCCTTGTATCTGTCAAATTTAGGGAGGATATAAACCCAAGAATGCAAGCTCAGGTGTCTTAAGAAAATTAATAGAAAAAGAGCTTGTTACATATGGATATATGCAAACCACACCCCCTTCCTCCTTTGATGAGCCACCACTGCCTGTGTGTAACTGCACCTGGAGAGGCAAAGTTGACATTTGCCACAGTTAATGATTTGAATTTTTAATGGACAGAGAAACAAACACAAAACAGCCATCTATCCATTCTTATAATACCAGAAGCCTGGGAAATTAATGCCTTCCAAAAGCAATGTGCTGTGTGGGGCTCTCTAAGTAGTGGGCAGAGTGTAGGAGAAAAGACCCTCCCGAGCCTTAGATTTGAGTGTAAATGAGAATGAGCTGCACCAAGGGCCCGGAGGAGGGACTGCAGGAATCTGAGTTTGGGACTGGGAAGTGTGGAGTGGTCCCATGAGGAGAATCAGGATTAGCAGAGAGCACTGAAAGCCAGAGGGACAGGAAGAGCTGTGAAGGGTTGCAAAGAGGGGAAGGGAAACATGAGCCCCGTGTGTGGGATACCACAATGGATGGAAAGAAACCAGAAGAGAAGGAGGACATGATGCCTGGATTAAATGATGAAAGAGAAATTTGAGGTGGGAGTAGGAGCAGGGGGATAGGAACAGGCGGGGAAGGAACCCAGGAGGGCAGAGGGGTGTGAGCCCGGGGAGTGGAGCTCAGAGAGTGAGTGAAATTGACATGAAGGGACCCGAGGGAGTCCAGTGGAGGCAGACTGAAGAGACGCAGAGGACACAAAGAAAAGTGATGAGAAAATGAAATGCACTTCACGGATACCGAGTTGGATATAAGTGTAATGGCAGAAAAGGAGGAACATGGGACCTCACAGAGAGGACCAAAGATGCAAGCAAGGAAAAATAAGGTGCAGAAGGACCTAAGGAGGTGCGAACTGAGCCAAGTCTGATGTGCGGGACAGCCAGGTGAGCAGAGGAGGCTGCTTTGGATTGTGACCACCAACTTTGTGATGTTCTCATGTCCAGATGACTGAGTGAAGGCTTTTCCCACAGATGACATTCACATGGTTTCTCTCCTGTATGTGTTCTTTTATGAATATGAAGGGTAGAAGAATGATTGACAGCTTTTCCACACTGAGAACATTCATATGATTTCCCTCCACTGTGTATTCTCTCATGTTGTGTAAGGATGGATGAACACCTGAAGGATTTTCCACACAGATGACATTCATATCATTTCTCTCCAGTGTGTGTTCTTTCATGCTGCCTAAGGTTGGATGAATATCTGAAGGTTTTTCCACAGAGATGACATTCATATTGTTTTTCTCCAGTGTGTGTTCTTTCATGCTGCCTAAGGTGGGATGAACTTCTGAAGGATTTTCCACACAGATGACATTCAAATGGTTTCTGTCCTGTGTGTGTTCTCCCATGGTAACTAAGACTTGATAAATCAATGAAGGCCTTCCCACATGGATGGCATTCATATGGTTTCTCTCCTGTATGTGTTCCCTTATGTACTCTAAGGTGGGATGATTGAGTGAAGGATTTTCCACACAGATGACATTCATATGGCTTCTCTCCTGTGTGTGTTCTCTTATGCCGCCTAAGGGTCGATGAGTCAGTGAAGGATTTTCCACACAGATGACATTCATAGGGTTTCTCTCCTGTGTGAGTTCTCTCATGGCGACTAAGGCTGGATGAATGTGTGAAGGATTTCCCACACAGATGACATTCATATGGCCTCTCTCCTGTGTGTGTTCTCTTATGTACTCTAAGGTCGCATGACTTAGTGAAGTATTTTCCACACAGATGACATTCATATGGTTTCTCTCCTGTGTGTGTTCTCTTATGATTTTGACGACTAGAAGAATCAGCGTAAGTCTTCCCACACAGATAACATTTATAATGTTTCTCACCAGTCTGTGTGCTTTGATGATGATGTAGTTTACCAGATTGATTGAAGGTTTTCCCACACTCAGAGCATTCATTTTTTTCCACTCTTGTTTCAGGCTCATTATGAACTGTAACCTTAGAGTTCTTTCTAGACGCTTTCCCTGGTGGCTGACATGCACATGAACTTTTTCCAGAATTAGTCATCTTGTTTCTTCTGAATGCAGAATTACATTCGAGAGTGTTCTCACACAGATTGCCTTCAGACTGTTTTTCCTCTCTCTGTATGCTCTCCTGTAATGTAAGTTGGGAATGTTATTTTCTTTCCAAACAAATGACATTCTTAAAGCTTACAACCTTCAAGTTCAGAACTGTTAGCAAAGTATATCTTAAATAGACAGCATTTATGTGGCCTTCCCCAGCTACACATCTTCCTGTGTTACCTGAGTGGTTACTGGGTTACAGAGTGTTTCTCATGTGGGCAATATGAATCATTTTGTATTGATGAATTATACTTTTTTCTCTTCCTGTGTGAACACTCTCTAATGGATGGTTCTTTTTTTTTACTTTATTTATTTATTTATTTTTATTTAAGCGAAGAAAAAAAAGACATATATAACAAAGACAACAAGCAAAAGAGACAAACAAACGACTAGAGTAAATACACAACAGTAACATTGCAGGTTTACAAAACAGGATGATAGAAACTTGACAATGGTTGCAATATTGCCTATCATTATCTTTAAAATGGTTACTTACATTAACAGATATAGACATGCAAAATTGATCTAATCATATGAGTATTAATTGTTCTTTCTCAATAACGAATACATTCAGCAGTGTGTTCATTTTAGTTATCTTACATATACATATATACAGGTTTATATCTTTTCCTCTTCCCTTTTCTCTTTCCGTCTTTTCCCTTCCCAGTTACTTTTGCTCTTTGAGCTGTTTTTACCCTTACGTAGTATTTATTATAGATTTTGGATCATATATACTTTTCCATTTCTTACACTAGGGAGACAATATGGTATTTACAGATGTGGGTTTGATTTATCTCACTTATGAGTGTGGTTTCAAGTCATGACCATTTAATTACAAAAGTCTCAATGCAATCTTTCTTAATAGCTGAGTAGTACTCCATTGTATAAAAATACCACGTCTTTTTAATGGATGGTTCTTATCTTACATATGTGAATATACAGTGTGAATTAGGAAATGTGTGAAGTCATTGTGGTCAACTAGTACTTGCAGTTCAACCCAACTGAAAGGTTTATGTACACTGACATCTATTTTGGGAATGAAATAAACTGTTATTTTGATATACTACACTATCTTCATGTTATTTTCACTAAATATTATTTCAAGAGTTATCAGTGAATTCTAGGCTTAAATGTTTTTATATTGACTTGTATACTAATAGTATCTTATTACCAGCATGACAAATATTTTTCATTTATAATATCACAAGTAAACTAGAAATACATTAACATTGGTGAGTTAATGTGGTTCAGAGTTTAGGTGAAACTGTTTATTTTTTGTTAAGGACACACATCATGGTCCTGGACTTTTGATAAATTCTCAACAATCTCAAGGCATTCAGATCTTATGACTTACAGAGTACTCTGTCTTGTCTTAGAGATTCCAAGATAGTCAAGTACTAACTTCTCTATGTGAAAGTTCTTTAACTTGCATGCAGGTATTCATGAATATAGAACTTACCATGCAATTGACGGTGTGATATTCATTCCTATTCATATGGTGAGGGACTGCCATTCCCTCTTCTGCTTGTGCACTCTTTGCTTCTGTAAAAATTACAAAAACAAATAACTAAAATGTTAGTAAGAAAATGCAAAGGAGAAACTGCATGAAATGCCATGTATCTTCTGCTCTGCAAAGAGAATTTAGTCAATGTAATAATAGAGTCCCATGAGACAAAGAATGATGGCACTTGACCAAGTATATGGAGATTGATGGATGCAATTTTGAGTGCTCAGTGGTTCATACCATAAATTGAGGAAATATAAAAGTGTATGGAACCAAATGATAATATAAGCAAGATATGCCTCAAACTTTGGGATTCAATGTTGGTAGTCCTAACCTGGAAGGCTATGTCTATTATTTACAATTTAAAAATCTAACATATCTCTAGAAAGCTAAATATTTCATCAAAATAATAATAAACTAAGCAATTAAGCAATTATATAATAAATATCAAAACTGAATTTAATCAGTTAGATGTGAAATGAAACTCATGAAAAAATCAATGAGAAGTCTTTCAAATTAAATGTTTAAAAATTTCTTTTATCTTGCTTGAACATGTTTGCTGAACATGAAATTTACATTGAGTGTAAAAATGAACATCACATCGATTGTTTCTTTAATCCTCTTTTTTTCCATCTCTTTCACCCATCTTTAAATAAATCTCTTTTTCTCATTATTTTGTTAGTATTATTAGTCTTCAGTTGTGTTTTTGACGTGTAGTATTTATATTCATTTTGGATATTTATAATGTGTACGTGGCATATTTTAGATCATCTTTACCCTTCTCCCTTTGCTGCTCTGTGACTTCTGGACCCATTTACAACTGCAAGAGTTCAATTCCATTTCTTTTCCTCTATGATTTTTAAACTGCTCCTTTAATTTTACTTTGCCTTACTCAGGTGAGATACCATGCACTGTTTAAATTCTGTGTCTGATCTAATTCCTTCAATATCGTACTTCCTACTTGTATCTATTTTCCTAAAAACACCTCAAATGCATCAATCTTTTAAGCGGAGAAGTATCCCATTATGTACATGTGTCACATTTCCTTTTTACAAGCATCTATTAATGGACATACAAGTTGGTTATTTGATTTAGCTATTATGAATTGTGCTGCTGTAAACATTGGTATGCATGTGACTGTAATAAGACACATGTAACTGTTTTGGAAAAATCCTTAGAAAGGGAAATTGGGTCATATGGAATTTCTAGTTTTACTTCTTTGAAAAATCTCCATACTGCTTTCCATAATGAGTTTACATTCCACCAACAATGTAGACATGAGCCTTTTTACCACAGACACCACTTGACTTCTTTAGCATTGCCATTTTTCCTGGTGTGAGAAATCTTCATGTTGCTTCAATTTGTATTTCTCTCATGGCCAGAAATGTTGAGAAATATTTCATGTAGGTTGACTGTTTGTAATTCTGTGCTATGTATTGGTTCCTTCCTGTCATTCGATGCTTGACTGGGTATTCTATTTTACATGATCCCTTTTTTGTGTGTGTGTTTGTATATTCTAGAGTAGTCTTCTATTTGAGGAACAGCTGGCACAATTTCTTCCTATTCTTTTTGTTGTCTCTTTACAATACGTTTCCTTTGCTCTGTGGAAGCTTTTTATCTCAATAGACCCACATTTTTAATATTTATTTCTTCTCAAATTAGTGTTCAGTTCTGAATGTCTTTGCGTATACACATTAATTTATGTATTTAACTTACTTAGTCTTCAAGAAGTTCCTTGTTTCCATTTTAACGTTCAGATATATCATTTATTTTGAGTTTTAATCATTACATCATGAGATATAATAAACTGCAAATAGTCTCAAGCCAGCTTGCCCTGTATCATTTATTGAAGAAGCTGACTTCCCTCCAGTATAGATTTTGGCACTTTTGAAGATGGTCAAATAGCTGAATCTGCCTGCAGCTTTTACTGTATCATCCATTCTGTTCCATAGATCCATACATTTTCTCAGTTCAATATAATTTCTATCATTTTTGCTTTCTTAAGCAACTTGAAGTTAGGTACTGTGATGCTTCTTGCTTCTCTCCTGTTGCCCAAATTGCTTTTGCACTTCTGAGTGTTTTTGTGCTAAAAGAATTTCAGGAATGGTTCACCTAATTCTATATAGAATATTCTTACTAATGTGGTTCACGCACTTAACACTTTCCACAATTCTGGGGAAAATGGTCGCATTCATGTTCTCCCAGTAAAGTCGGACATGACTGTGTTTGTCACCCAAAACAGGGATTGCAAACAAAAGTGAAGTTTGCCAAACATTCTATTTGCTAAGCAGATTGCTCTGTAGAAAAGCATTCCTGAACCAAGGTACCAATCTATCTTGAAGGGTATGCATTGAATCAGTGTGTTAGTTTTGAGAGTATGAACATCAGGATAATGGTTTTTCTGCCTGCAAAGGACCATGGACATTTTTTAAATTTACTTTTTGATATTTACTTTCTTGATTTATTGTATGCTTTATGTCTTTTTAATCTCTTTTTTTCAAGTTAATGTAGCACTCATGGTAGAGGATTTTTCACTTTCTTGTTTATTTGACTTCCTAGATTTTAGTGTTCCCTGATGTTAATGTGAATTGTATTGGTTTCATATTTCTTTCCCACTGACTTCATTATTGGTATACAAATATGCTCTTGATTTTTGTGTGTTGACTTCTAATCCTGCTCTGTTGTGGAAATGATGATTAATTTTAAGTTTTTTCTTGGTGTAATACTTTGTTTCTTCTGTATAACATTTTAAACATCTCACTAACCTGATTGTTACATCTGCTGCTGTGAATACTATGGTCAACAGAACTACAGATAGTTGGTATCCTTGATTTGTGCATTATTCCAGAGGGAAGCTTTGTGCTCTGGCTTTTTTAATATGATGCAGACCATTGGTGAGCCATAAGTAGCTATTAACAGATTCAGTTATGCTTTTTCTTTACCTGCTTTACTCAGGATTCTTTAAAACATGACAATATGATATTTACAAATGTGAGTCTGATTTATTTCACTTATGAGTATAGTCTCAAGTGAAATAAATCACAATTAAAATGATAATTTATATGAAATAAATTACAATTAAAAATTGGAGAGTGTAATTAGATCCAAAATATACAATAGATACTGTAGTAAGGGAAGGGAAAGAAAGTGCTCAAAATTAACCTGATTGGAATAGGTGAAAGGAGAAATGGAAGAAAGGAAAAGATTATAAGTTTGTAGATATACACTTATAACTATATGTATGTTTAAGTGTGCAAGATAATCTGGGCGTGGTGGCACATGCCTTTAATCCCAGCACTCACGAGGCTGAGGTAGGAGGAACATTGTGATTTCAAGGCCGGTTTGGGCTACAACGTGAGCATAAGACCGGACTGAGCTACATAGTGCAACCCTACCTCAAAAAACTAGGGCCAGGAGTTTGACTCAGTGGCTTAAGTGCCTGCCTGGCAGGTGCAGGGCTGTGAGTTAGGTCCCTGGTGCCACAAAAATATAAATAAAATAAAAAATTATGCAAGATAGATAACTATACTACTAATTCTCTGTTCATCAGAAAGAATAGTTTGCATTTCATTCATTGACTGTCTGATTACTTTTTATGCCTAGATTTTGTAACTTGGACAACTACTTTTAAGATAATAATATGTATTATATTGACTAGTATTGATTTCTTACTGTTTTTGTTTTGAAATTCTGTATTACTTTGACTTTTTTTCTGTTTTGCTTTTTTAAAATAAAAAAAGAAAAAGGAAAAACCATGATGCAATGTTACATTTTCTCATAGACCTTTTCTGTCATGCTCTTGAAGTTTTTGACCTTGTTTCTATTTATGTGGTATATTTCATATTTTTATTGGCATATGTTCAACTGTTCTTAGAAGTCTGATGAAAAACCTACTTGGTCATGATACATGGTTTTCCTATTGATATATTATATTTTATTCACAAATATCTTGCTGAAGAATTTTTGCATCTATGTTCATGAAGGATGTTGGCCTACAATTTCCTATTCTAATTTGGTGTATATCTGGTTTTTGGACCATAGTGATGTTACCTTCCATAAATGAGTTTAGAAGTACTCTATCATTTCAAATTTATTAAATATTTTCAGGATTGTTGGTGCTGTAATTTCCTTAAAGGTATTGTAGAAATCATCATAACATAGATTAAATTTGTTGAATATTAGGATTTTTCCTTAGTCTCTCAATTTGATTGTCTATTATAGCGTCATTCAGCATTTTTATAACTTCTTGGTTTAATCTTAGTTATTTGTATGAATCTATTGCTTCAAAAATTTCCAATGCATTTGAAAATAATTTTTCATAGTATTTCCTAACTTCTGCATTTCAGTGTTGTCTATTGTGATTTAGTCTTTTTTTATTTGTAAGTGCATTACTATGAGTGCTTTCTCTACTTTTCTTTGTAAATTTGTCTATGGATTTATTTTCTTAGTTCATTCCATCAAAGACCAGGTCTTTGTCTGGCTGCTCCTGTGTATTCATAATTTTTCTCAGTTTCTATGATTCCCACTCTGACATCACATCGAATTTTTTATGGACTTATTATTATTCTACTAAGCTTCCCATAACTGAATCAAATTCCCCGTCATGGACCCTGCAACATCTTTTTTCACCAATAGAGCAGAACTGTTATGAATAATAGAGCTCTGGTATATAGAACATTGATACAGTTTGATACTATTCATGCAATATCTACCATACATAATTGATGTACGGATCAATGTATTGATTTTGTTATAACCAGAAATCATTGTTCTCAAAACAAATAGGTATAGAAACCAAAACATTTGACTTAAGCAGCTGAACATAAATACTCTCGTTGTTTTTTTTTTTTTTTTTTTTTTTTTGCGGCACTGGGGATTGAACTCACAACCTTGTGCTTGCCAGGCCAGGCGCTTAAGCCGCTGAGCCAAACTCCCCAGCCCTGGTTTTTTGAGGCAGGGTTGCACTATGTAGCTCAGGCCGGCCTTGCGCTCGCGTTGTAGCCCAAGCCGGCCTTGAACTCACAACGCTCCGCCTACCTCAGCCTCCCGAGTGCTGGGATTAAAGGCGTGCGCCACCACGCCCGGCTATAAATACTCTCTTTGGACGTATAAAGGTAAACATATCATAGGAAGCAGTTATCTTAATAAGACTATCCCCATATATATTGCAAGAAGTCCACATTCTACTAGATCTCAATGATAATGACTATGAAAAAATTCCCAAACTAGGAAAATATATACAAAAATTATATGAATACTTGAAAAACCACAAGAATATAAACCAATAAAAGACTGAAAAATTTCCCCACCATTCTAAGGTAGACCAAAGGGGTTACAAAAGGAAAAGAAAGCAAATATTAGGTAGAAAAAGTCTCCCTTTTGTTTAATGATGAGTTAAAAGATAGCCAAGTTCAAAGAGGATATGAACATAAATTTATAGTACAAAACAGAATATGTGAATATGAATGAGAAATACTTTAAAAAAATCCTTGAAACAGATCTTAAGAGCATATTAAATATATTATATATATTCTTCCATTCTTGCAATGCTAGAATATTACAGCGTATGCAAGTCAAAAATTCTATCACAACAAATGAACAGAAGCAGTAAGAAAATACTGAGGATTACCATTTGATTCACAGGAAATCTTCAATAAATTCAACATTATTTACTGATATAGACACATGCAGGAACTACACAAATATCAAGAGTCTAAATTATATTTGATGCAGACTCAGTATCACACTGCATGATATACAGCGATAATATTTACTCTGCAATCAAAACATATATTTGTGTTTATGCCAGAATTCAGTGGGGTACTTGTGATTTTACCAAAAACAAATAAGAAACAGCTGAAAATAAAGAAATAGGAATCAGTGATGGTGCTGAATATAAAAATCTATATTGTGCTATTTTGCTAATGAAAGAATCCTTTACATCACAAGCATTTAGGATATAATGAGCAAATTTAGCCAAATGGCAAGAGAAAACTCATGATATAGAAATCAATAGATCTATCATTTGCTAAAATTTAACACTGAGATTAAAAAGCAAGGAATCGTACTATTCACAACAACTTCAAAATGTACAATAGATAGTTAATACAGGCTTAACCAAACAAGCAAAATTTTACTCTGTATGAAATTTCATAATAATTAATAAATACATGTAAGCACGTGCTAGATGATAGGAAGGAATCTCTTATATTTCAGATCTAGAAAGTCACCTAGAAGTCTTATGTGTCCAGAGGGCTGGATTTGGGACATGAACACACCTTGGCAGCCCTCTATTTATCACTGCGTTAATGCACTGACAACTTCATAGCTGAATATACTTTTAAGTGATCAGGCCTGCTTCAGAAGAGGTGCTGAATTGAGTATGAACTGACCTACCTCTCTGGAACATTTCCAGTCATATATTGTAGTTAAACTTCAGAGAATCAAGCAAATTTTAGAGGAAAACAGGCCCTGCTGCCATGATATTTAGATGTGGAGTAGGACAACCATATGGTGAAAATTCTGACATTGTCATCCCCAGTGTACAGTTTTTAAAAACATGTTTATACTAAGGTAGACAAGTGACAGATACAATATCCCATAATTTGGATACAAAAGAATTGATTTTGCTATAATTAACACTGTACCAAACATGATCTATAAATTTATTGCTCTCCCAATCAAGTACAGAATTCTTTATAGTATTAAAACAATAATCCAAAACTGTTGAAGCTAGGACAATATACCAAGAAATATAGAGGATTTTTGAGTAAGTAAACAAAATACGTAAGAGTAGCACATATCAAAATACACTACAAACACATGGTAGGAAACACAACAACATACTGACATTAATGGAGGAGTTAAAGTATATTCCTAAAAGGCATTTATACTATATTTAAGCATAACAGATTATTTTTACTCATAATTAATATAAAAATTATGGTATGATAGAACTGTAAATCTGATGAACAGCATAAGCTACAATAGGAATGTTAAATGTCACATGGTTTCGCGTTTATTTGAAATACAAAAGACAATCCAAATGACTGTAATGACATAAACTTAGAACAGAGAATATATGTGAGAAATGAAGAGGAAATGAAGGAGAAAAGAAATTTTAAGAGGTAACAGGTTGTTTGAAAAAAACCAGTGTGTATTTTATGCATATATACATGTGTTAAATTAATTCTACAATTTGGTATGATTAATATATACCAGTGAAAAAGACAAAAAAATACCACTTAAGCAGACCAGATAGGACAAGTGAAGTTAAACTGTAGGTTTTAGAAATATAAATAACTGGATATTATACAGGATTTTCAAGATTAGATTTTTTTTTTTTTTGCGGCACCGGGAATCAAACTCACAGCCTCACACCTGCCAGACAGGCGCTTAAACCACTGAGCCAAACTCCCAGCCCTGGTTTTTTGAGGCAGGGTCGCACTATGTAGCTCAGGCCGGCCTTGTTCTCACATTGTAGCCCAAGCGGGCCTCGAACTCACAATGCTCCACCTACCTCAGCCTCCCGAGTGCTGGGATTAAAGGCATGTGCCACTATGCCCAGTTTCAAGATTAGATTATTAATAAATGGAGACCAGAGCCTCAGTGGGTACCCAGGGAAATGTTAAATACAGATTAGGAATCATGAGGACAAGAGTACCCAAGAGTTCACTGCCATTATGTCCATAAACATTCTTTTTCTCTGACGTCAATATGTTTATGGGAAAATACATGAATTATGAAGATCATATATAAGACATAATATCAAAACTAGAGCAATTTTTCCAGTTTCTGATAGAGATCCTGGAAAAATACTGTGCATTCACTTGAAAATGTGCTTCACTTACTCACTGGCCTGGCTCTCTTCTGTACTGAAACACCAATCTGTCACTTAGCCTGGAGTCTGGTTGTGGGAACAACTCTTTTTCTACCACCAGGAGGATTTCTCTGTCGTGGAAATGAAAACTTACATCTCCTTTGCAATATTCCCATTGTGTTGTAGACAAGATAAGAAAGTGGATAATTATATTCACAGGAATAAATAACCATGATGACAAAGTCCTTAAGGGACTACAAAGGAGAAATAAGATGAACGCAGATAAAAAGCCCAGACAGTGTGTTCAGCAGGAAAATAGTGAAGGTATTTAATCAGAATAGTAAGAAAACTACACTGTAATTCCAAACAGTGAAGTCCTCAGGACCCTTGTGCTCTTCTTAAATTTAAAGAAACTATAGAATTATTAGAATTTCAAGAAGTATCAACTAATCACTTGTGAGAAAATGGGTACAATCAGACTATCTTTAGGTAGAAATTACTCAGAAAAACAAGCTTAAATGTCACATGAGTTTTGCTCTTGTTTGGAAAATAAAACATATATATAAAGATCAAAATATAGGATAAAGGGAAAGAAGATACATCTTTACACAGGTAACAGAAGCTCAGCGTGGAGGGAGGGAGGAGAGAAGGGAGGGAAGGGCATGGAAATGAAGATTTGTGATCACTTCTGTCACCGTGGGATCATGGACCAAAGTTCTATGGGAAAACAAATATGTAATGTAAACATGCAACATGGAAATGAAAAAGGATAAAGAGCTCAGGATGACACTAAGCATGTTTTCATATGAAAATATATAAACACTTCCATGGTAGAGTGAATGTAATTTAAATTGCCATCCAGTATAAGCTCTTCAAGAAGATTCATCATCTAATTTTGATATCTATCATAAACCTCATCATAATGATCAGATGATAATCATTTTAAAGTATTTGGTGTATTTATAATGTTCACAAAGTTACTTCCCCAATTTGCTCAGCATTTGGTGATTTAATTATATTAAAGGAAAAAATAATTTACAAGACTAAGTTAGAGCTGTAAAAAGGTTTTCTATAGAAAGATAAATGAAATTTCTATAGAATAGATGTCATGTCTAAGAATGAACCAGAACAGACATTGAGGAGAATAAGGAGTATATATTCTATACAATGCTTGATGGATTACATATAGGACTGAAGGTAGGTGCACACGTAGGGAGACAGAAAGCCAGTTTGACAGACTCACCAAGGGATTCCAAGTTGCTGATGGTTTCCAGCATCACATCTCTATACAGCCTCCTCTGGGATGTGTCCAGCAGTGCCCATTCATCTGGGGTGAAATTTATGGTCACATCTTCAATCGTGATTGATCCCTACAACACCACGTACATTCCAGTTTAGACCGAGAAATAGTGACAAACTTCCTAGTACGTTAACTGAGATGTCAGCACTGAGGCAGAGGAGAAACAGCAGACATGGAGAGGACGAGCTGCTTAGGGCAATAGTGCACTCACTGCCAGCACAGACTGGGACCTAATGTCAGAGCCCATCCCTGAGGGACATGAGTTATGAACTCATAAAAATATTGTTATACTCAGTATCACATGACACAGAGCAGAGGAAAAAGTCATCAGTTATTGGTAAACAGAGTCATTATGTCTTCTACACAGGTTGTTATAAAATTGAACCTTTAAATAATGTAACAAGAATGTGTACCCCATTGATGTCAGGGATTTTTACATATATGTCACAGTGTAAATCATTACAATGATTTGCTGTTACTAAACCATGCTTCTAGTTCATTAATTCCCATCTGTGTGTCCAAAATTACTCATCAATTAAATGGTTATATTTTTGTGAAAATTGAAAGAACCAGCATTTTCCCTATCTGAATACCATACATTATAAATGACTCAAGTATTATTTGTAAAATACAGGAAAAACTGGAAGCTATCACTTCTCTCTAGGAGAATTGGTTAGTTTTCCTATATCACAGTATCAGTGGTTAAAATATACCTTCATTCCACACAACTACACTGAGGAGAATAAGGCTTCAGGGCAGACTGTTAACCATCAGTAGCAAAAACATCTATGACTTGTTACCTGAGGACAATTGTAACCTCAGAATTTTCTGGAATTTCAAAACAGTATTCTACAATGTGGATCATGTATTTGGATGCTATCCCACTCTTCACATGTAAAAACATTCTTTTTCAGGCAGTGTCTACCTAAAACTTTAAAGTATAACCACTGCAATACTACACTCTCGCAAAGAAAGATAAAATTGTGTAATTTCTAAGAAAACTGACACACCTTGAGATGAAAATGCTTACTGAATTAAATTGGACATAAAGATGAAATATCACTAGGTTTATCTTCAAGATTACTTCACATTAAAAAAAAGAAAAATGAAAGACATGATAAGAAATAGGGAGAGATGTGGTTTGATAAAATGAGGAGGACCTAGAGAAGAGGGCGGGAGAAGGGAGTTGGGTGAAGACAGGGAAAAGATGAAGACGTCTTATGTACATGGATCAGCTACACACAAGGAATTTAATTATTTTGTAAGTCAAACCTGCAACAATATAAATAAAAATTTCACAAAACTTACACATTTTTTCCATTTTTCCCATTTTCATTTTCCTCATTTATTCTTGCTTGTCTAGACTCAATAAAGTTACTGATTGGTAAATGATATTCACCATAAAACATGAAAAGTTGATCTATTGAACTTTGTAACTGATCTTATAACATCTACTATCCCATGCAACTCTTTCCCTCATTCCATCTCTTCAGTCCCAGTTTTTGGCACATTTGCCATAGAGAATGTTTACATACCTTGTGTAGAGTTGATGCATGGACATAACACATTGTAATGACTTTTATACCCTTCCCAACCCTCTGTCTTTTGTCCCTATTCCTATTGGAGGAATAATAATTTCTCAAATTCCTAATATAT
>RJWM01038936.1:0-16396 GCA_004363535.1 Dasyprocta punctata | reverse complement strand
GCTCATATATGTGAGGGACAGACTTCTAAATGGCTGACAGCTTTATGGAATGATATGACATTTTGTTTTGCTCATTTAATTTTTTATTGTATTTCTTGTTACAATTTAGATATACACAATGATCACATTAATCCTAGGGAATTTGTATGTACACTTGATGTATCCTAAGGAATACGACATTTTAAAGGCAAGAAATGGATCATACTCACCTTTGTTTAAGGTCTTCTGATGACTTCCTTTACATATGACGTTAAATCCTGCAAACAACAGAATTCTTCAGCACCTGCACTGTGTATAGCTGCCCCTCTCTCCCTGTTTGTTCACGTAGCAGCAGCTACTCTTTTAACCTCCGCTTAGTAGTTTTTATCAGCTGTCAGATACTTGTCTTCCTTGGGGCTTTTGTTCTCTTTCTTTCTTTCTTTCTTTCTTTCTTTCTTTCTTTCTTTCTTTCTTTCTTTCTTTCTTTCTCTCTCTGTCTCTCTCTCTCTTGAACTCCAATGTCTGTTAGAAATACCAACCTCTCTTAATCACATCAACTTATTCTTTTTTTTTTTTTTTTTTGTAGCACCGGGGAACTCACAACCTCGCACCTAACAGACAGGCGCTTATGCCACTGAGCCAAACTCCCAGCCCTAGTTTTTTGAGGCAGGGTCTCACTATGTAGTTCAGGCCGGCCTTGCGCTCGTGTTGTAGCCCAAGCCAGCCTCGAACTCACAAAGCTCCACCTACCCCAGCCTCCTGAGTGCTGGGATTAAAGGCATGCGCCACCACACCCGGCTCAATTTTCTTTAAAATTTTCTTTCTACTGAAATAAGTTTTATCATGTGTTACTTAATTATTTAACATCTTTTTTTCCTGCCCTCTGTGCTTACCAAGATGAATTTTCCACTAGAATTTCTTGCCTGTCATTTTCATTTCTTTGCCCTGAACCTAGAGAACTGTATTTGAATGAAATATGCTCCCTATTCTCAATAACAAATGATTAGTAAATGATACACAATATTAATTTATAAAGAGAAGTGCATGATTGACAAAAATTCTGAGTTTCAAAACAATAGAAGTAAAAAGAGAGAGATGATCCCTCAGACTTTTCTTTGCTTATTCAAAGTAAAATGTTCCTCTGATGGGTACTGAATGACTTTTTCCTAATAGTAGTAAAGAAATTTCTGCCAGGCATGGCCTTCTACACCTGTAATTCCAGCACTTGAATTTGGGAGACTGAGGAAGGAAGATTGCCATGAAGTTAAAGCCATCCCAGGCTACATGGTGAGATCAAGACCAGCCTTAACTATATAATGAGAGCTGTCTCAAAATAAATAAATAACCAAAATCAAAACAAACAAAAAAGACAAACAAACACTCCCAAATGAAAACAAATAAACAACAAAAAATTACAAAACATTTTTCTGAAGGCACATTATATTGGGGTAAAAATTTATTTTCCATATTCTCAACAGTATCCTCAAGGCATTGTTTGAAAAATGAGTTGCTCAAATCGTAATGTAGTCAGTGCTTGAATCCATCATCTACAGGCAAACAAGGAATATTTATTGCCTTGTAGGCACAGTGTTTAATGACCCACCCTATAAGCAGACTTAGCTGTTTGGGAAGTTTCCTGCATTGTGTCACGCATAGCACGGCAAATGATAAGACCAGCATAAATTACCATGGCACAGTGGCTGTCACCTGTCCCCACTCATTTCCTCTATTATTTCTTCTCCATGATGATTCTATGATCATATCCTATTTATTTACACGTATATATATGAACATTTATAACTTTTAAGAGATTCCTTTCCCAGTCGTATGCTTATTCTCATAATATTCATTTGACATTCTATCAGTGGTCAAAGTTACACTTAAATTAAGGTTTACAGAACTCGATCCACGTTTTGAAGTGTCTTCTCTCCAGCACAGAAAAATACTATGGGATGTCTACCATCACTTTTCTATATTCTAATATTTAAGTAAAATAAAACCTAAGAGATTTATGTGTGTTATTGGTGGCCTTATCGGTTATTAAGCTTAAAGTAAGTTGAAACTTGAAATCTTTAGAAATTTTGCAGCTGATAGAGCAATATTTTCCATTAAATCTCTTTCTGCTTTTGGTGACTTTTTTGCATATATTTTGCTTCTTCAATTTTTTTCCAATTTTTTTGCATGACAATTGTAAACTATGTTTTTTTATATTTATATCCAACGGTGTCAATTGTGGATTGATTTGCATGTCTACTAGTTCTTTATTAAAAATTACTTATCGTGATAATTCAGTATTTTATAGAGTTCTTTTCTGTGGATGTTGCTTGCTTAGTAATAGCTAATTGAAAATCTGACCAGAGGAAAGTCACTTAAATTTAATTTAGCTCTAATTATTTTAGCACTTGTAAGATGAAATAATAATGCCAAATTTACTTACTCAAAATAAATCAGGTACAATATGCTTATAATATCCTAGTAGTCTTTCTATAAATACTTAGATACAAAAATAAGGAATTGTTAAATGCTGCTTGAAATTATGAATGTGAGAAATTTTAAGACACAGGAATTAAATTTAACTAAAAATGATTGAGAATATGATTTTATTTTAATTTTTAAAAGATGTAGCACATATTATCTTTATTGATGCTAGTGTTTGACTGGAAACATCCTTATCAATGCCAAGAAAATGTAGGTAATTATTATAATATTTAATGAGTAGCCACCATGTTTTAGATACTATAAAACTGCCTACAAATATTCAATTTGATTTTTTCACAACTCTATGAAGATAAGGCCTATTACACTTGTTATTTTTCATAAGGAAGCTCATAATTAACTGATTTAAATAAATTACATATGGATAAATGTAGGTAAATAAAGAAACCTGAAGTCACATTCAGATCATTAAGGTGATCTGCAATGAAAATATTATCTGATAGCTACAAATCACAGTATATTACACAGAAATTAATGCTCAAAAATCATTTGACTCAGTTGAACCATTTGCAGATGAGGACATAGAGATTTAAAAGGCATGAAAGGAATTAATTACATGGATCAAGTCAAATAGAGAAATTCCTAAGTAAGAATAATAAAGCTCTTTTCCTTCTTAAAATGGAAGAAAATTCCAAGGAAATGTATACCAAAGAAAGTAACTGAGTGAATTCCATAGAGGCAGTTCTCATGGATGTTTAATAACTTTGCATTGTTCACTGAGCCAAATGACGTCAGTCATGTACGCAGGACTTGTACAAGCAACCCGTGGTCTGCAAGACAGACAAGGCAATATTGTCTTTTCTTCACAACTTTGAAAGTCACCAGTTTCAACGTTGAAAATGTGGTCTCATAAAGTCGACAGCAGCATGCCACTAATTAAGTTTTTCATGCCACAGTCAGATACGTATGCACACAAAACCATGAATAAATATGAGACTTAGGGGCAACGTGAAGAAAGATGCACCTCACGGTAAGTGCAAACAGTTGGAGAAACAGAATATTGGCTTTACAGTGGAATTGCCATCTCCAAAAATGACATTTCACATTCATACTATTCTATTAACTATATATTTACAGCAGTTAACTTCTGGAGAATAACGATGGAGAATATCTGTTAAGATATACAAATCACAACTGTTACTTAAAAGGTATATGGTAAAACTACTATCGTTAAAACTGAAAAGCAAATTCATTTCCTACAACTTAAGGCAGGAAGTGATGCACTGTGGAGTGCAATAACAAAAAATAACAAAAAGAAACAAAAAGCAAGTGCATTGTTATGGAAATGTAGGTTTAGAATCTGTTCAGTGATGACAGTCCTTTTGTTGTCTGTATAGTAAAGAGAAATATTTTGGCTCACTGTAAATAAAATTTTTAAAATACATGTGTGAATTTGTGGCTGTTGATCAAAGACAAAGCTCTGTGCCATGCAAAATAAGAGTTCACATATTTTTAAATAACAGCAATTCTTGAATTTCCAGGTGTGATCCTTTGATATCCAAATATGCTTGTCTTTATTTGATGAGTAATTTGGGCAGTCTGATAACAATGTCTAGGGTTTCTTATAAACTTGTATGAAAAATTAGGATAATTCTAGCCTCAGTTCTTTTCTATCTTTCCTCAATACAAATCATGTAGAATTTCATTTTTATAGCAAGTATTTTCATAAATTTTACTATTTCTGATAAAATTTCCCATGTAAATGGCAAGATGCATTTTAATTCATAGTTAAGATCACTGAAGCAATTATTATTTAAAATTGTTGAGCACTGAAAAAATAACCCTGCAGACTGATCTCATGCAGGAAACTTTTTTCATAGAAAAAAATTCAAAATTAAATGGTAGCAGAAAAACTACAGCAGCATATTCAAATGTAACAAACTTGAATCAATAAGCTATTTCAAATATACAACTGGGAATTTAATTTCAGACAGATGATTAATATGTTCTATCACTAAGTAAAACTGAAACTTATGGAGCTCTTAATAAATGTTGAAAGGACATTTAAGAAAATTTAGTACCTATTTCAATAAAAATAAAATATCGATGAACTAAGAATAGAAGAATCTTTCATTTTAGTAAAAATACATGTATAAGACCTAATACTGGAGATCAAAGCAAAATACTTCAGTAATTTTTATTGAAATCAAAGTGACATCAACGTTTTCTATCCCTATTATAAATATTGTAAATATTATGAATATCAATATTATTGTGAATATTATTTTAGATGTTCTACTTAATGCAATGAGACATATAATAGAAAAAATATGCTTGCAGGAAATTAAGAGATAGGTTATACTTCTGCTGCTGCTCATGGTGACAACATGAGAGAAAATCAAGTTAAATATTTATCTTGTATACAATGTTAACAAGAAAAATAGATTAAAATTGGTAATTCAAAATATGTCTAAAAGCAAAAAGGTGAATATTTGACATATAAAGGGAAGTATTGTTTCATTACAAACTCATTTCATTAAAAGGTAAATAATTATAAAATTCACAGCAAAACCCTACAACTGGCACTTACAAATTCCCTACAGATTCCATCACTTGAGTAATAAACACATTTTGCACCATTTAAAGAGGGTAAATAGAGATTATCAAAGAATATAAGAAACTCTATGCATTCTTATAAGTCAATAAAGACAATTTAAGATGTTATTTTTGAATAATAAACTTGTGATGGCATTTTAAATAATTGAATTATTCAATGAATAATGATGTGAACTTTCTTACACAGCAGGGGAACATGTGAATATTTTAAAATCCTTCTTTAGAGTAATTCTGCAAAATGTACCAACATATCAAATTGTACACTTTTATTACTTATTTCAAGCATACTATCATTAGGCAAAAATGAGTATTTGATGATACACAAGACTTTCATCACACTTCCTTATGCTTGTGATAAATCATCAGTTTGTGATAAAAAGTGATGAATTAATGAATCAACTGTGAACAGTCATATGAGCCAATGAAATTTCCTTGAGGGCAAGAAACTTCATGTGTCTAGTTCCTTTATGTATCACAAAGTTTTAAAATGGTGTCATGAGTACAGTGTGCCCTGAATAACTGTTCAAGGATTTTGGAAGGTGAAAGCATAAGCAATCATGTTTATGGAGATTTATGAAAGAAAAATTAAAGCATTGAATTATAAAAAATGTCATGTAAATTTTATATACAATGAGATCTCAGGTTTCAAAATAATGCTATTTGGATTTAAATGAAGCAATGTGCAAAGAAAATAAAATCTTAACTATTAAAGTGATAACTTTACAATTTTTAACACTTTTGTTTGCTAATTTTTCTGCAATATCATGACTATTATTATTAGGAAAATATAACTATAATCACTTAGAATTTTATATTTACACTGACAAACACAAATCTGTTTGTTTGTTGAAAGTAAAATGCTATGGTTGTTAGGAGGAAAGGTCTGTATCATTCTTCCTGAAATTTCTCTGTCAGTAACATGAACATTATCAGACTCAGAGTGCATCCTGAATATTCATTCACTGAATGAATGAACCAGTTTTGACTCTAATAGTTGTATTTCAAACAATTAATCTAGTTTTTTAGGTCAGAATACCTTACAACTATCTCGAACTGAATTCGGTATTTTGTTCAATTCAGATTCAATTAGAGATAATCTAAAACTGATTTTATTTTCTTTGCTTTTTCAAATGTTATCTCAATTTTGCTTGGCATGATATTGAAAGAATCTTGAAACTTGACCTTGAAATACTTTATCATTAGCGAATAGGCATACTTTTGATGAATTGCTTTATTTTTTTCACTAGCAGAAAGTTGTTTGATCTTTCATACTACTCTCTAGAATGGTATTTTTCTATTGCAGTAATTTCCATCATTTGTGTCTGGCAGCAACTCTACTTTCTAACTATACTTCCACCTATTTGCAGTTCTGACTTTACCACAGCCTGAGAGTGCATGTGATTTCTTTCTGTTTTAGATTTTAGCCTAGTCCTAACATGAAGAGGAAATTGAAGCTTGGTGTTTTCATTTCCAAGCAGCAATCAGTGGCATTTTAACATCTCAATGAATTCTATCTGCACCTATTACATCCTGAATACATTAATCTTTTCATAAATTATATATCTCCACTAAGAAGAAACGATTGATGTGCATGGAGAAGAGCAAATAGTACAGGAGTGAATTAAGTGTTAAATGCCATGGAATAGATCACAGGTGCTATCAAAAATAGAAAGAAATGATGGTGATTGAGTCCTGCATTCATCAGGGTTGGCATCAGAGTAAAGTAAGGGGAAGTGTAAACTGAAGGCTGCTTGCTGCAGATCCAAATGTTATTGCAGCCTGGGGTATTGATCTAGCAAAGAAATCAGGCATTTCATTCACTTTTGAAAATAAAATATTAATTAGGGTTTGAAAATTTCCTTTTAGTGTGTAGATATTAAAGTGTTTATTGCATCACTAGTGTTGAATTATAATCAATATTTCAGAAATGATATGAGATTATCTGATGAAATCTTGATGAAGTATTATTTTCTTGCTGTGCCTTTCAATATGATACTTGGTAGCAAAGGCCTAACATCAAAGACAAAAATTAGAGAGTAAAATACGCTGTTTTTATGTCCCTAACATGTACTGTAAGTTATCTCTTTCAGGGCAGTCTAATTTGACCTAGCATTGTGAGCAGGACATTTTGTAGTATCTAGTATACTTCCAGTACACTTGTCTAGTACGCTTCCTAAGTATCCTACAATGTCTCATATTCAAACCTCTTTTTATACACCTTAATAAATGAGAAACTAGTGGGAACCACTTATTTACAATTGCATATGTAATTTGGATTAATAATTTGTGCAAATATAGGAGCTTCAGTTAACATTATCATGTGCTAAAACCAGGAGCTATTATTTTTTTCAAAGCAAATACTCCAGGAATCACTTAATAAACTACAAACAAAGCCATAAATAACAAAATTTGTGTTTAAAATTGTTAAATGCAGTTTACATGTTTGAAATATATAGCTCTCTGTATGAAATGTGAATGAACTCTCTTTTCTTTAGACTGCCAGTGATAGGACTTATGGTATTTTTAAAAAATTTCTCTCCTGTTATTTTATGATGGGTCAGAGGTTATTTAGGCTTCATATGCATATTTCTGAAAGGGCAACACACATTGAAAAAATGTCACTGCATTAATGTGTGCCATTCTTGGCTTACTTGGCCATGCCCACTTGTCACAATTATTGCCAAAGCAATGCCATTGTGTGTCTTGTGATTCTCTGCCCATACAATTTAGACCAACCCATTTCCATGTTCTTAAGGTAATTATGTCCCTCCAAATGTCAGCTAAATGACTTTGACATTCAAGTTTCTAACAGCTTTTGAACACCATGTTATCTGTGCTATTTGTAATTCATATTCATGCAAATCCCCAATCCCAGCCACATTATGCCATCCCATCTGCTGAGAAGGTTCCTAGTCCTTGCGCCTTTGAAATGTAGCGGGCTGGAGAGGCTATACCCTTTGAAAATGCTCTGAAGATACTTGCTCCATAGAATTGCCATAGATTCTCCCGTAGGTAGGAGATTCTCAGCATTGCAAGTGAAAAAGCACAGATATGCTTGTCAATGTAAAAATTCATTTAAAAAATTTACCACTTAGTGTTGTCTTGTGGAAATACATTACTATTCTCATTATTTGGGATGTAGCAATATTTCCAGCATATTTTTAAATAAGTTTATCTTTGGCTTATTTGCAAAATAAAATACTTCACATAAATGATTTCAATAGGAGGAAAAATATAGAGATATGTCAAAACAGATGGACTATCTTGTGTCTTTGACTTACACACACACACACACACACACACACACACACACACAATTTAGTCAATATAAACTAGAGAGGAGAATTATATGGACAATTTAGCCAAGTTATTCTGATTGTTATAAGCTCCTTCTCAATATCTTTCATATTCTCCTTTTGAATTGATTATTTATTAAAGGAGTGAGACATTGCACACTTTTAAAATGTGACCTAACAACACTGTGGAATGTTTGTAGGTGGCTAAAACCTTGGGACTAGCCCTTTCTTCTATAGCATAATTATAAGACTCTCAAATCCTGTATCAGTCATTTAAGTTTACATTTGATTAACTGTCCTCTCCAGTCACTCTTGAGGAAAATAGTTTCATATCATAAAATGAATACATTCCTATTGCTACTCATTCAAGAAATATATTTCATATCATTGCTCATGTGAGCGGCAATTTAATCACAAATCAGTGCTGGTAATTTTGTGTCTGTTTCATTGAATTACGATTGAAGGATTGTGTTGGAATTATGCCTTTTGCTTCTGATTGGTAAATACAGAGCCTGTCTTATTCCCCTGTTTCAACTACTTTTAATGCAAATTGCCTAACTCTTAGATTCAACATTTACTTGCCCCAGATATAAGCAAATAGGACATGATTGATGCTGCATAGCCTGGTAGTAATGTAATAGCAACGAAGATATACTCATGGCACGACTTGAGAGCAGTGGTCCCCCACATATTCACTTCAAACTGTTCAGTTGCCTAACTGAATTAGATTTCCATCATTCCTACACTCTTTGGGAATATTTTTCATTGTACATTTTTACCTATTGTTTTAATCATGTTTATTTCTAAATAAAGTGAAAAATCAAATATTATTTCTCAGATATTTTATTGCTCGCCTTTAATGGAAGCTCAACATTGTTCAGATGTGTTTATTTGATCACAGTAGTTCTCCTGTATCCTTTGAATCATGCTGTAAAGGAATCCACATTATGGAGAAGAAATATAAACTGCAGTGCATTTCACAGATGGACTTTTGCTATAGAATGAAAGGAACAGTTTTGTGTAAATCCTGCCTTTTAAATACAAAGTTAACTTGCAGTGGTGAAGAGGGAAACAAAGTACTTCTCCTGAGTTCGTGTGTTCTAAAGTTTATTTCTCACACTCACCTTCCATGTCAGTGTCTTTAAGTTTGTTAATAAATTAGATGCTGAGGATATGAGGACAAAGAACATCTCGGGACCTGAGACTTTTTCCTTACATAGCAAATAGTCAAGAATAAAAGGAATATATATATATATAAAGTATTTTTAGCAATATCAGGTGAAAATCTAATGAGATTAAACTGTGTAAAACAGTCTATTCAAGTGGAAAAACTGCTTACTTCTAATACCCTGTCCTCTAGCCTTTTAAAAATTGGAAATACAATTTTGAAACATGAAAGTGTTTTAATTTTAAGAGTAAAACTTGATGATTTTTCTATATGTATTTGCACATGTAATAACTGGAAGAGCATTGCCGAGTGCATTTCCAGGGCTACCAGACTAGTGTAATTCTTCTTTCTGTTAATATACCTTTTTTTTCCACAGTAAGAGTATCCTGAACTCTTGCTTAACATATCTATGAGAATCATTCACGTTTTTGTATGCATCCAAAGTTTTATTCTTTCTTGTTACTATTTAACTCTTATATTTACTAAACCAACAATGGATTCTTTAAATTGCAAAATAAACTTTGCACTCATGAAGAAAATTGTTATGTATTAGATTTATTATATAATGTTGGATACCCCAATTTATTAGCTATTCCACATTTAATGGGTATTTGTATTGTTTCAAATTTGGAGCTATTACAAGTATACTACTATAAACAAACATTATGTATGTATCATATTTGTCATAAAAACACATATTTCTCTTTATCGCATACTTCGGTGTGCACACATCACAGCCAGATGAGCTATATCCCCAATCACATCATAGATGATGTGTGTACAAATGTAGTGGTGATTGCCAATCTGTTTTCCTGAGAAACTGTGCAAATTTAAAATCTTACCAGGAACACATAGCATTTTTCATTTTTTCTACACCTTCCACTTATTTGGATCTTTTCCTTAAGTATATTTGTGTCTATTCAGCAATTAAAGACATCTTTTATTATATTTAGACATAGATATCATATAATAACAAACGGAGTTTTAAATGATATTTAAAAGTATTTTAAATGCTTTTGCTCTCTAGTATACAGAAGTTCAATTTATTGTTTACATATACTAATATGGAATTCAGTTAACCAGATAAATACCCTTATTCATTGTAATAATACAAATTTTTGTAAGTTTTAAAACGATTTTCATTATCATGTTTTCATACACAAAGTTACTTTCTGTTCTTTTGAATCTGTTTTATTTTATTTCCTTCTCTAGACTAAATGCACAGAAAAGGTCTCCCGCACAATCCTGACTAGAAGTGGTGCTAGTAAGCATCTTTGTTGTTCTTAAATGCAAAGGGAGGCATTGAGCATTTCACTAATAATTAAAATGTTGCCTGTATATTTTTAGTGCCAAGGGGATTATGCAGGGAATTCCATAACTAAGAGAATTCACTAATTTCCTAAAACATTTTACAGATCATAAATAAAGATAGGATGTTGTGAGTCTCAAGATTATCATATATTTTTCCACCTTCATTCAGGTAATGTGGTAAGTTATTCTTGTTTATTTTTAATTCTAAACCAACTTTGCTTTCATAGAACAAACTCATTATGTATCGTATTTATTGCATATTGCTAAACTTCTCAATATAAAATTTATTTTTGCATCTACATTGAGAAATATTTATTTGCATTTTATTTCATTGTAATATCCTTGTCAAATGTTTGTGTCAATATCATACTAGCTTCGTTAAAGCATTGCAAAGTATTTCCTCTCTTTCAGGGATCTGGTAGCGTTTTTGAGATATTGGAATTATTTCTTCCTTCATTGTTAAAATTTACTGGTAAAACATTACAAGTACTGGCATATTTTATGGATTTTTTTTTATCATAATCCACATTCTTTTAAAGTCACAGTACTCTTCAGATCTTTCTTTTCTTCTTGGGTTACTTTTTAAAGTTGTAGTTTTCATTTACTTCATTTTGTTTCAATTCAGATATTTTCTTCTCTTGTTATCATAAATCAAACTCTGTATGACTTCAGTCTTATAAAATTTGTTTAGGTATGGTTTACTACCCAGAATATATTTGAGTTCCTTAGATTACCATAATATTTAGAAAGAATGTGTATCCTTCGTTTTGGGTGAATTTCTAGAAATGTAAAATAAGGAAGTTAATTAACAGTGCCATTCCCATTTTATGTATCCTTTTTGAATTTTTTCTTACCATTCTTCAAACCATGTAAGACATTCTACAATGATTTGCATTCTCCCTTTGTCTCATATCTATTTCACACTTTCTTATCTTTAACTTCTGTACTCTTGTTGGGAAATATATAATAATCTTAAAATCTAAATCTCTTTTAAAATTAATTCAAAAGCAAAACACATACACATACTCTTTTAAATGTGAAACATGACTATCTCTAAAGAATTAGTAGGAATACTTCTCAGACAAATAGAAGTTTTTGTTTAAATGAAGATAAGAATATCGACCAATGAAAGTACAAACTAGATGTATTCCATCACAATAACTGAAACAAAATTAATTTTAAATTCCTAATTATTAGGTAGTAGTCTATGATTATCACATGTTGTCATATCAATATAAGTAGGGTATAAATGTGCGTGTACATATAAATGTGTTTTTTCATACATATACAGGATCCCTATATATATAGATGAATTCTCTTCACTCTTAGTGAAGAGTCTTTTTTTAATCCTAAAAGTGCATCTTTCCAATTTTATGGTATTTACTTTAAAAGCAGAAGCTAAATGATTTGGAAAATTTTAGGTGTTCGAACTTCTGTGTGTGATATCAGAAAGGAATGAGGAAGCCAATAGTGATATTGGAGCAGAGCTTCTAGTTCAGGTTAGAGCCAGAAGAGGCATTTAACTATTATTCTTAATAAAAATTAATACAATAATCTTACAAATTTACAGATGCTGGTCTGATTCATTAGCTCTTTGATATGGACCTCTCTTTTGCTTAAACTTATGTCACTGAAAGACATGCAGGAAAAAAAGAATTTGATATTTTTAAACAGATGCTATGTGTCCATAACTCAATGACAAATATGATACTTCATTAATTTTATTTGCTGCAAAACATATAAGATGGAATTTATAAGTGTTAAGTGTATTGCTATTGTGTATCATTCACGTAATAGACACTCATCATTAAATTTTATGTGACTCAAATTTTGTGAGTACTCTTCTGAGTTGGCTCCCATTGCCTGCCCCTGAAAAATCATTAACAGCATCCTGTAGTAAAGTCTTGGAATGAATGAATGTTTGAGGTGAGCTATCATACGCTTGTGATCCAAATGCAGAATAAGTTTCATTTTGTGTGTGTGTTATTTACTTCTCCGTGTCACTAACATGCTTTTTGGATTTTTTTTGGTAGAATATTTTAAGATAATGGTGTCCTTCCCACGGGAACACACTGGAACTTGTTATTATTAAGAATGCCTTAATTTTCATCTAGCATTTAAATGCTTATTTATTTAGACATAAAATTCTGAGTCTATTGCTGCTTTGCTTAAATATATTTATTTTCTTCTTACAGTACATATTGCTGTTAACCACACTCTAACGTTTATTCTTATTCCTTTCCTTATGGTTCTGAAAGTTCTTATAAGTCCACTTTATTTTGAAAGTCTCAAAATTTCACTATTTTTGTTTAGGTTTCGTTCTTCTTATTTCATTCCTCTGGCAACTTGTAAACATACAGACTTTCTACCTCTCTGCTGATGTTACCTTCCAATTTTTCTTAATTCTGAGAATTTCTGATATATTTTCAGATGTTTCTTCTTCCTTATTATTTAAATTTCTTTTTTTATGATTATTTCTATAATGATTTGACACTTGTATTTCTATCTGCCTATGTGTCTGTGTCATAACTTGTCATTATAGACTCTTCTTTCTTTCTTGATACTTTCTAGGAAATTTCTCTATCTGTTTCTCCCAGTTCATTGATGTGTTCTCTGTGCTACTTTTATTATTCAATTCTTCTTTTTTGGAAGCCTTATAAAAATGATAGTTTTTATATCTCATAGTTCCCATTTTCTTCTGATGAATCGTTGTTCATAAATTTTGCTAGCATTCTTTTTGTTTGAGAATATTATTTTTATTTTTATTTTCATTCTATTTGTAATTCATATTTGGCTTTGTCATTTATATGATTTTTGGTATGATTTGTTTGGAATATTTGTGCTTGGATGATGTTTGATGTTTTGTCACTTTACCTCTGAGTGCTCACAATTTTCTAAGATATCGGTAACATATTATTGTCCTCCCAAATGGCTATAAAGCCTAATTCCTAGGTTTGCCTTGTCCTAGAGAGTTAGGAGTGGAGTCTCAGTATGGAGAGGCTCCAGAAGTATAATCCTCATTTACTTCCTTTCCAGAGACCTTACCCTTAGGTTAATTGCAGTTTTTAAAAGAGTTGCCAGAGGTGCTTTTGTTATTGCTGCTGTTTTCTTTGCTGGGTAGGTGTGGAAGCAGTGGAGGGAGTCTGAGGACCACAGAGGAGTACCCATACCTCCTTTCACTTAGCCCACCAGCAGGGATTAGGGTTCCCTTAGGTTACTGACCCCTTTCTCCAATCACAGAAGCACTCACAGGTTTTCTCAACTTTTGAGCAGTAAAAGCATAGAAGAGGATCCTCCTAGAGGAAATATATGTCATAGAAAAAATTACAACTCCAAATATTTTTTTCCCAGGGAATGCTTCCCAGTATTAATGATCTCTCTTCCTTTAGTGGGCCTCAGTCTTCAACAATTCACCTCAAATACAGCTACATTTCCCCTCCTGGGAGAGTCTCACAAGTTTTCTTCAACTTTCCCAGTTTGCAATTTTTTTGCATTCTAATTAGCAATAATCATGCCTCAGATAATCCTTGCTGGCTATGGTACTGCCACAGAACAGAGCTAAGCTTTTTCATTTTGGTGACATGTCTAGAATGAAGGATGGGGGAAGTTCTGGGCGATGCTAGCAGTTTCTGTTAGATTGCCATGCTTCTCTCTGCTCCGGTGAACATGATAGCACTCACTGATCACACAAAAGGAAACCATAAAACACACAATTTCTTCGGCAAACAAGGTCTCTGAGGGACCACTAACAGCAGTGAGATAAAAGCCGTTATCAGCAAGGAGCTACATAAATTGGGTAGGGAACATTTATTGAAAATCTTTCAGATTTCTAAAGAGGCAATTGGTATTTATCACTTTTCTTATATATAACTTAATTATTTTTGATACTTCACACACGTTTTAAAAATTTGATTCTTCTAACAATTCTGTGAAACTTTAATCTTGTCCTGATTTCATGCACAAATAGACTCCTACCTCTAGTTTAAGGTTTTGTTAACAAAATCTAAGTGGAGGAATCCAGGGCTTTCTGCTGGCACAAGGTATCTAGTTGCAGACATGACTGTTTCAATTATTCAGGAAAAAGTTGTTTAGGAATGGAGAAAAGCCTGGTGGTTGTTTAATTTAACTCTCTCAATTTCTAAAAGAAGGGAAAAAGGTCTAGGAAACTTCAGAGGATTGAGGATGTTAACAACCTAGTTTTTGGCTTCATAGAATAAAATGCTGTAACCATCCTTGGTCTCTGAGCCAAGTGCTTCTGTGCATTCTTCTGTATGTTGATTCTGTTATCTTTCTAAAAGCTTTGTATGTAGTATTTCATGGAAAATGACTCTCATTTTTATTATTAAAGAATTTTCACAGTGAACTAGGTGCACCTAAGTTTATAGCTGCACAGTTCAAAATAGTGAGATCTTGGAAATAATCTAAATACCCCTCGACTGAGGAATGGACAAAAAATATGTGGTATTTCTATATAATGGAATACTACTCAGCTACAAAGAATGATAAACTAGACATTTTTACTCTTTTTTTTTTTTTTTTTTTGCGGAACCGGGGATTGAACTCACAACCTCGCGCCTGCCAGGGCAGGCGCTTAAGGCACTGAGCCAAACTCCCGGCCCTGGTTTTTTTGAGGCAGGGTCGCACTATGTAGCTCAGGCCGGCCTTGCGCTCGCGTTGTAGCCCAAGCCGGCCTCAAACTCACAACGCTCCGCCTACCTCAGCCTCCCGAGTGCTGGGATTAAAGGCGTGCGCCACCACGCCCGGCTGACATTTTTACTCTTAAATGGATGCACCTTAAAAATATACTTAGTGAACTAAATAAGTCACACATACGTAACCATCATATTGTTGCACTTGTGTGACAAACTGAAAGAAAATGTATGTATGTTTATAAAAAATTAGTTAAGATAGTTAAAGAAAAAGAATTTTGAGTGAAAATTAATTTTCACAGGGTCATTTTCAGATTTCATTTTTAATGTAAAATGTTCTTTTGAAAATAATATAGCAGTCATAACAACAAAATGATAGTCATATAGCTAGTTTATCTTGATTCATTGAGGGGAAAGTTTTGTGTTAATAATTTTCTGGACAATGTTTCAGGTTTATATTTCTTTTTTATTTTAAATATAGTAAAATCCAATAAAACATAACAGAACAAAGTCAATCAAAACAAAGCAGTAGAACTGGTACAGAACTTCAAAGAAAGATACTATGAAAACAAAGCTACTATAGTATATCTTGTTATTTTCAGAATAGTTGATCATTCCAACAGGTATAGCAAAATTAAACCAAGAACAAAACACAATAAAACCAATAAAAACAGAATATAAAATAAAGCAAAAAAAATTAATCAGAATAAAGCAAAACAATGAGAACAATATTGGGCCTCGAAGACAAGACTGAAGAGAATCCCCCATATTTGCTACATTGCCTACTGTCATCTTCCAAAGAGATGCTTAGGCTGCCAGCCCCAGGCCTGCAAAATCAATGAGACAATACTAGCATTTAGTTGCTTTATATACCTTAGTTGCTATCAATTTAGCTAGACCTCCGAACCAGCAGGTTGCTTACGGGCGGGGAAGAGAGCGTT
>RJWM01038935.1:0-16403 GCA_004363535.1 Dasyprocta punctata | reverse complement strand
AGCACCCAGCAAGTTCTAGCTCCAAAGGTGAGTGGTGGGCTCACAGGTGCTAATTTTACTGTCATGCTTTGCAATTAATATATATTACAATTAGTGTTCTGCATGTGTATATACATATACATATGTATTATGTAATAAATATCTTTACAAATATAATCAGCTGATAACAAAGAAAAATAGCTGATAACAAAGAAAGGGTATTCTCAGGCAGTCCCCATGGGCTCTGCCCACAAACAAGTCAGTGAGAAAGCTGGGAGAAGAAGAGAGGTGCTTGCTAGGCTTGGTCAGTTCCACACCCAGGTGCTACAGTTTTGATATGATTTGTGTGTATCCCTCCAGGGCTTCCTGTGTTGAAATTTAATTCCCATTGTGAGGTACTAAGATGATAAAATTTAATTCAACTGTGGTGTTTAGAGGTGGGGCCTTTGGGAGTGATTAGGATTAGACAGTCATTAGGGTGGAGCCCCCATGATTAAATTCTGTGGCTTTATAAAATGAGGGAAAAAGACCAGAAGACCCACACATATGTTCCCTGTCTCTTGCCATGTGATGCTCCACACCACCCTGGGATTCACCATCAAGAAAGATGTCAGCAGATGCAGCCCCTTGACCTTGGACCTCCAGAACTGTGAGCCAAAGTAAGCATCTTTGCTTTATAACTCATCCAGACTCTGGCATTGTGTAATTGGCAATAGAAGAGAAGCTAATATACCAACATCCCAGATGTGTGCTGCAGCCCCAGGCATCACCACTCCTGAGAAGGGCTGAGAGAGCCTAAACCTGAAAGTCTGGACCTGTTTCCAATTCCATTTCTAAATTACTGAGTGAATTTGGTCAAAGCCCCAACCTCAGTTTCCCCATCCATGCATTGGGAGAGTAGGGAACAGGTGGCCAGGGCAAGTGATTACTTAAAGCCTTCTTTCTCAGTGTCATCAAGCAGCCTGGTCACTTTGATGACCAGGTCTGCTGAGAGCTTGGTGATCTTGCCACAGCCAGCCAGGGACCTTGGACAAGACACTTCTTTCTGTTCACTTTCCTTGCCTGTTAGATGGGGTTGGAACGAGTGCCTGCCTCAGATGGCTAGTGTGAGATCAAATAAGAATTCTTGTAAAATATCCAGCATAGAGCTTGAAAGAGGAGGGCCCTATACCTAGTAGTCATTGTAAGGAAGACCAAACATGGCCGGGGTGGGGGGCACATTCATGCCATGGACCAGGTCTTGCCAATGTCACAATCTAGGAGGTGGCACCTGGCCCAAGGCTGGCCAGGCCATCTCCAGCAGTAACCATTGCTTTTTCCCACCCTCTGTCTTCTGGGTTCAGCAGGCACAGTCTGTTGCCTGGGAAGCCTCCTTCTAGCCAGGCCTCATCTGCCTGGGCCAACAGGGTGAGGTTCTGGGGGACCAGCATGGGACCAACAGTGTCTGACCCTGGTCTGTCTCACCTGGTACAGGTTCCTGCTCCACTTCAAATGCAGAGTGCTGCTGATGGACCTGTGGTTTTTTCCATGGTTCACAGGGCACAGGCATGATTGTGTGCTTTCTGCAGTAAAGCCAGTTTGCCCACCCATGTCCCCAGTGGGCAAGAAGTCCATCCCCTCCCTTGAATGGTGTAAGAAGCCTTCAAACTTATATAGTCCAGTTTTCAGGGCCACTGTTCCCCTGCTCCTCAGCCATGCTTCTGTGCTTCCTATGCAGGCCTTGGCCAGGGGGTATCCAAAGGGAGTCCACTCGGTTGGTCCTTTCCACTCTGCACCAAGTAAGTCCACAGGGGTTTCTATTGAGGCTTATGGGGCTCCAAACCCTCACATAGCCCTCTCAGCCAAGGAGAAGGATTGTTATGAAAGTCCAACCCTTCCAGGAGCCTCAGCATTATGGTTTGTATCTGGATGTTCCCCCAAAACTTCATGTGGTCGTAGAAGGCCTGCTTTTCTGAAGCAGCTGAATCAAGAATTTGTGATTAGTTCACTGTCTAATGCTGGGATTGGAGCTGCAAGTGCTAGAGCTGGTAGCCTGCATACAATATAACGGAGGGAAAGAGGCTTGCTTTCCCCTTTTCTGTTGTTGCTTTTTCTGTCTTCCACAGCCATGAACAGCTGCTCTTCAACCATGCCACCCTACCTTGGAGCCAACTGATTACAGACTGAAACCTCCACAAACTGTGAGCTAAATAAACTCACCTTTCCTCCCTTAATTTTGAGCACTGAGTACTTTGTTTCAGCAACAAGAGAAAAGTAATGAACATACTCAACATCCCTAAAGCTGAACCCACACCACAACCTTCATGGGACAGGGAATGGGAAAGTGGGAACAAGACAGGCAACTGCACTCTGAAGTTTAGCACTCCTTTCTTCAATCCTAGAGCATGAAGCCTCTTGCCCTTCCCTTTCATGGTCCACCATGAACCCATCAGCTCAAAACACCTGTGCGACAGATGTCTCAGTTTACCTCTACCTAGTGAATTCTCCAGTCAATCCCTAAGACATCAGAAAACCTGCTTCCTTTCCCAATGAAAAGTTAAAAGAAAACCTAAAGTCCAGACTTTTGGGACACAGGCAAGGCCTTCCTGGATAGACAGTTCTGCTGGCTGTGGGACAGCCTGTGGAAAAAATGCCTTGGTTCTTCCTGGAGGCCCTGCCTCAGTCAACAAAACAATATTTCCATCATCACATATCAGTGCTGGTCAGAGTGTAATCTAGCCTCCTCAGAAGTATAATTTTTATCTTCCCCATTTCACTAAATATAAACTAGACCACAGGGGAGTAAATGACCTTCAATGGCAGGAGGATGCTGTAGATCAGTGAAGAAGCTGTTGAAGTACATGTTTCCCTTTGACCCTGTGTTCTACTGAAGAATAATCCGGAACATGTCCAGGTCCAAACCCCTGGAGCCAGGGAATGTTGCCTTAGATGGTGTTGTAGTCAGGGGTTTGCAAGGAGAACAAGACAATACAGGACACATAATTTATTATATTCTTTATAATGGTCATCCAAGGAGTCAAACATAAAGAAAGTACAGGAAATCTGTCCACACACTAAAGACCTAGAGAATCCAGCCATGGACCTGGATCCCATGGTAATATCCTGCATGAGTTCAGCTGAGGACCTAGAGCCCATGAGTTCAGCTGAGGACCTAGAACCCATGACAGTGCCTCCCACGAGTCCAATTGGAGTTCTAGAGCCCACAACAGTGATGCTTGCAAGTCTGTTTCATGGATCTGTGCTAGGAAGGCCCCAAGGTCAGTGATGGAAGTTAGAAAGTCTATGCCAGCAGGGTGAAGGATCTGTGCCAGTAGGCTGAGGGTTCTACACTGGAGCCAGGAAACAACACTCAAATAAGAACCAGATCACCCCCGAAAAGTACCACAGCCAACCTCAGCTCCTCTGATGATGAGAACAGCTGAATTCATATCAGGAAGCCAGCAAGACAAGCCTCTCCTGGAGATTGAGCAGCACACATCTTCCCCTCTGGAGCCCAGAAGCGATGCTCAGTGTGAGGATCAGAGCTCCCCCAAAGTGAACTCTAGACATTCTCAGCAACAACAAGTCCCAAGCTCCTCTGATGATAACAGCCAACTTCATATCAGGGAAGAAGCTTGACAAGCTCCTCCAGGAGAACCCATGGCAACAGGAGAACCAACAGCTCCAAACAACAGCACTCCTCTTCCTTTTCAGGTCTCTTTTTTATGCTGGCAGCAATCCTCAGGTGGGCCCCCCACTCAGCACTGTGCTGATTCAGTTCAGCTGGTATTAAATTGACAATCATTTTTTAAACCACCACAGATGGCAAAAGGGCTTTGAAGACAGGATGAAGTCAAGGATGTTGAGATGGGGAGATGATCCCAGATTACATGGGTGGACCCTATATAACCACATGTTCCTCATGAGAGGAAGGCAGAAGACGTCACAAGAAGAGAAGGCAATGTGACTACTAAAGCAGAGATTAAAGTGATGTGGCCACAAGCCAAGGAACACTAGCCACCACAAAAGCAAGCAGAGACAAGGAAATGGATCCTCCTCTGGAGCATTCTGGGGGAATGTGACTTAGCCCTATAAGACTCAGTTTGGATTTCTAGCTTCCAAAACTGCCAAAGAATCCATTTCGCTTGCCATCAGCCACTAAGTTTAAGGCAGCTTTTTAGAGCAGCCATAGGACATCAAAATAAACTCTGACTGCCAGGTCCTTGGTCTCAGCTATAGCAACTCTATTTGCCTAGATTAGGTTCATTTGGGTTCCTTCTGCTTTATCTATAGGATGTATCTGTATCTCAAAAAGTGAAAGAAAAGGTAAGCTGAGGCCAAATATAAAAGGCTTTAAATGAGATACAAATGACTTTCTTACTCTGTGGACACTAGGAAGCCAGAGAAGGATTGGAGTAGGGAAGTGACAGCAATACACTGTTTTTTGTTTTTAACTTCACCTCAGTGCTATAGTGACATGCAGATGTGGAACTTGCAAGAGGAGGTAGTACAATGAAAAGAAAGACGCATAGGCTGGGAGCAAGAGTTACTGGGGTTCAACCCTGACTCTTTCTTCAGCTATGTGGCCTCAGACAAGTGCTTGCCTCTCCCTGGGCCTCAGTCTACCCCTTGATCGTAATGCTTAAACGAGATAGCAGATCTCCTGAGTCCTGAAAAGATGTCTGGGAATCATACCTGACCCAGAGTGGCTAAGAATCCTCTCCTGCTTCCTGCAGAAAGCCTGTTTAGATGTGAAAATCATGTTTTTACTCCTTTAGCTGACTTCAACCATTCACTCTCTGGCAAGCACTGTTCTAAGGTGTTTGTTTGTGTTACCTGTTTTATAAATGAGAGAACTTAGGCACAGAAATGATGAAATGACCTGTTCAAGGTTGCATAGCTAATGAATGACAGAGCTGGCATTTGAACTCACAGAATCTGGATCTAGGGCCTACGATCCAGATTTGCTTCGTGTCCCTGTTATCTGCCTGTCTCTCTGTTCCAAGTTTTCCATTTAGCCTCTGTTTTAGCACACTGTTATGTCTGTGTCCACCCACCCCCCATCCAAATTCATATGTTGAAATCCTAACTCCCATGGAGATAGTATTAGGAGGTAGGGCCTTGGGGTGATTAGGTTATGAGGGTAAATCCCTCAGGGATGGAATTGCTGCTCTTATAAAAGAGGCCCCAGAGAGTTCTTTGGTCCCTTCCAACTTGTGAGAATAAAGCAAGAAGGTGCAATGTAAGGAAAAAGAAGAGGGCCTTCCCAGACACAGTATCTATCAGCAGTTTGACCTTGGCCTTCCCAGTCCCCAGAACTGTGAGAAATAAATGTCTTTTATGTATAACCAACCATTATGGTATTTTTGTTACTGTACTCAGACTATGGCACACAACGTCCACTCTAACCCCAGATCAACCTCAGATTCTTCCAGGGCACACCTGGAATGCCTTGAGCCCATATTATCTCTGTTCCCCATAGCAAGCCTGGTGCTCGTCATTTTGTCTCTCAGTGACCAGTACTAATGTATGGTCTGAATGAAGCTTCTCATGGGAATGGAAAGAAGCCTGGCAATGCAGGACCTCCTCTGACCACTCACTGGGCTTGGACTCTGCCAGGTCCAGCACTGGGGATTGTGAACATATAGGAATCCAACTAGGCTCCTGACTCCTGGAAACCCAGCCTGACCCAAGCAGAAAGATCCCAAAGTTGATAAGGGAAGTCCTATATGCCATTGTCTAGCATCACAAATATCACTTTACACTGGAAAAAATAATAGTGAGATCACATGAATCTGCCTGAGCCACTTACAGCCAGCCTCTGCCTCTCAGACTTAAAGCCTACTGTCCCAGGGGAGGGCAGGCTGATGGCAACACAGGCCAACCCCCTGCCCTCCCAAAGAGCTCTTCATTCATTCCCTCATTCAGTCAGACACAGACTGAGCAGGGCCTGCGCCAGGCCCTAGAGGGTGCAGACAAGATGAATCAGACACAGTTCTTGCCCACGGGGGTTTCACGGGCCAGTGGGCAGCGTGAGCCACAGACACAATAACTGTCCCAGTACACACAGGACTCCGAGCCACAGGCACACCACCTCCAAGTGCTAAGTGAATGAACAGAGAGTAGCAGATTATAGCTTCCAAACAGTCACTGAAGCAGACCTTGGCTTTGTAGGTGCAAAAACTGCCAGCCAAGGTGGGAGGGTCCTTGCCCACAGTCACCCAGCAGTCAGTAACAGATCCAGGACAGGAGATTGCACTTTTACCCATTGAAAGGTAGAAATCTTAGAGACTTAATATTCACTTGGTCTCTCTGGAAGTTTGCTCAGATTTGGGTGACAACAGAAAAAAACCACTGGATGCTCCAACTCTTTGGGCTCCCAGGAACATGCACCATAGTACTGGCTCAGCTCAGCCCAGAGTCTACTGGTTCCAGTCATTCGGCTGGATCCCCTACCCCCAACCCCAGTGGGTCAGAATCAGGGCTTGTTCTCTCCTCCAAGGAGTCAGCACCACCCCAAACCAAGTTCATTCACAGGCTCACAGTCCTCTTCCACCAAATGGCTTGGCACTGTAGACTGTATATGTCGATGACAAAAGTCCTCTGCATCCAGGCCAGGTGAGAATCTCAAGTCTTCCCAGCATGCAGACACTTGAAGTAAGGCTTCCAGATCATTCAGGGAGCTGGAACATACTCTCTGAAGGACTGTAGCCTCAGTGAAAACTGTAACCTTGGGTGAGTGCTTATCACCCCTGAATCCCAGTTTCCTCATCTATAAACAGGGATGTTGGTTGTAAGAACTGAGTAGGGTAAAGCAGATGAAGCTCTGAGCACTGTGTCTAGCATGCAGGGAGAGTTCTATGGATGGCAGCTGCTGGCCATAGAATAAATGGTGGCACCAGAGATGCAAGGTCATTGGAATGGACAGAGGCTGCAGGTCTAGACAGGGCCTACAGGACCTTGGTTCCTATGGAGCTCCCTTAGGACTCAGGGCCTAACACACATAGTGGAATCCAGGCAGAACTGTCCTTAGGAGGGGCAGAGCCTGGGATTACTCAACAAATTTAGGGACCAGCCTATCAAGAATACATGTGGCAAATGTCATAAAAACCAAGTGGATGTTTGATGGTGTCAGTCCTAGAATAGACACAGCAATCCCTATAATACTCCTTTTCTCCCCCAGAGAAGGACCTAAGGGACACAGGCTTAAGGAAATACTAAAGAGTTTTGCTCAGACTCTGCCCCCAGCACCTAGCACAGAGCTAACCACCTAGTCAACTTCAATCAAGTGTGTTGTATGAAAGGACAGTTGGGCAGGGTTTTGACCCCTGTCAAAGGGGCACCTCTCTTTTGTTTTATATAGTGAACTTCTATATAGATTTTACCATTTACCTAAAAAGATTTTCAAGAAATAACATTGACATCCAAGGACTATTTAGTGCCTTCTTTTATGGAAGGGGAAACTGAAGGACCAAAAGGAAGAGGGACTGGTTCCCCCAGATTCAGGCTTTCTCTTCCACCCTGTGAAGTCATCCTCCAGCATGACAAGGTTTCTAGCCAAGAGCAGGACTGGGAACCTGGTGCTGGAAGCCATAAGGGTGAGGATTCTGTGACCCCTCCACAGCAGGGAACAGAATTCAACCACACAGCTGGTGATGGTGCCTGAGATTTATGTACTAGGACATTTATCATCAGGTTATTTATAATGTTGAAAAATTGGAAATGACCTGGAAACAGGTTAATAAATTATGCCACAACCTTTCAGTGGAATATAAAGCAGCCACCTAAATTCATCTCTTCGGAGACTATTAAGTGGTATGTTAGAGTCAAGCAAAATATAAACCCCTAAGGCTGACACCAATTTTTAAAAATACGTATATAGGAAAAGTGTTAAGAATATTTATTTCTGGGGAGGTTGGAAGGAGTTGTTAAGTGATTTTTATTGTTATTGGTGTTCCACCTATTTGTCTGTGTCTCCCTTTTTTTTTTTTTTTTTTTTTTTTTTTTTTTTTTTTTTTTTTTTTTTTTTTTTGAGACAAGGTCTCACTATGTCACCCAGGCTGGCCTCGAACTCATGATGATTCTCCTGCCTTAGCATCCTGAGTGCTAGGATAACAAGCATGCACCACCACACCTGGCTTCTCCAAATTTTTTTTTTTTTGGGTGCCAGGGATCGAACCCACAACCTCACACCTACCAGGCAGGTGCTTATGACACTGAGCTAAATCCTCGGCCCATCTCCCAATTTTTTGCGATAAACATATACTGACTTAGAATCAAAGAGGAAAAATAGAATCTAAGATTCCCTGACCAAGGCCAGCTTTGCTCATGCTTTGGTTCAGTGAACATCCGCTCGACACTTTGTTTATGGCCCTTGCATTTCCAGACACTGGAAATGTTTCAGCTTAAAGGAACAGATGCCAACTTCAATCCATTTCATGAGTTAGTCATCACATATTAATAGGCTCCCTCTTAATTACCGAACCAAGTATTAAAGATTCTGAAAGTGTCATAATATACATTTTGCATTTGGGAAAGCAATTTAAGTGTTCAAGCTTTAAACTGCCAAAAAGATAGTATTTGCTTCTCCTGTACCTTCTTGATTGTCATTCACACTCTAAAATGTACTTATGCCAGCCCTTCTTCCTACGGAGATTTAACAGTTCTTTTTCTCTTCCAACTGTACTCATGACTGGTGCTAATGGTCCATGGTGCACTGTGTGACTTTGGGCTTTAGCTTCCCCCTTGTGCAAGGGCCTTACCAAATTATGATTCTTAGCATCTCTCAGTTCCTTCATGGTTACTAGCTTCTTAGTCTGTTTTCTGCTACTAATAGCACAATACTGTAGACTAGCTAAGTCATTTTTTAAAAAAGGATTTGTTTGGGGTAATGGTTCTGGTCCAAGGTTGAGGGGTTGCTTCATAATGGCCCACTACCTGCCAGAGTTCCAAAGGTCTCAGGGCATCACATGTCAAGGGACAGGAAGTGCAGAAGAAACCAGCCAAATCAACCTTTTTTTCTTTTTTTTGGTGCTGAGGATCAAACACAACCTCGCGCCTGCCAGGCAGGCATTATGCCACTGAGCTAAATCCCTCACCCAAACCAACGTTTAAACAGAACCATTCTTAAGACAGCCCCCAACCTGTTAACCCATTAAATACCTAATAGATGAATCTATTCATGAGGGCAGAGCCCTAATCATCTCTTAAAGATCCACCTCTTAATACCTCATAATGAGGATTAGATTTCAACATGTGTTTCAGAAGGGACAAACATATTCCAACCAGGCACCAGTTGACAGTTTCAAGATAGACAGTTCTGGGCCACTGGTCATGTTGGCTGAACCCTTACGTGGCACCCTTCAAATGTTGGGTTGGTTCATCTCTGCACCCAGACTTTTGGGTGTTTCAGAGAAGCAACAGCATCTGTCAGGTCAGTAATGAATTAGATTCAGCATCCTAAATAGGCAAATCATTCTGATCTAAATCTTTATGGGCTTCCAGTACCTTATTAAATGCACAAACCCCCAAGGCTGTGAATCACAGCCTCTTCCTGCACAGCCCTTCAGGAGGAGTTCTGATTACACCATAAATTACATGGTGTCAGAGGGTATCTGCAGGCCTTTCATCTTGTAATCTAGGCACCTGTGTTTTTATGGGATATGGATCCTGGCAGGCTCCCACTGTCCTCATCCCCGTAGTTTCCTGGGAGGGCCCGCAGATCATCATCCTGGGAGCACTGGCTGTTTATGCCCATGCTTCTTCCCTCCCTAGAATGCATTGAATTCTCCCAAATGGAGAAGTGAAGCACTTGCTCTCAGCTCTCCTACCACCCAAATGAGCGTAGGCGGCCTCGGATCCTGCTGCCTCTGCGAAACTAAGAAAATCACTTTCAAGACACTCTCCCTCCTCCCCAGAGTTCAAAGGAGCCAGTACCACTGTTAGGACCCCCGTCTCAGAATCAGCCCTCGAGGAGTAGCTGTGGTGACCAGCCAGCAAGGCAGCAGGAATGGTCCAGGGAGCAATAAACTCATAAGGTAGAAAGGAAAGCATGATTCTCTCGGCTCACAGCCCAGACTCAAAATCTGTCTCCCAACTCTGTGCTGCTCCCTCTGCTCCCAAGCCCGGAATGCCTCTGCCTCACTGCTCTGGCCAACTCTGCCCAATGCCTATTGAATCGGTTTGGGTTCCCCTAGATTTTGAGCAGAAGATAATAATTTGGGTATATTTCTTTAGGAGATGACCCCAGGAAATGTCAGCTAGGGAGTAGGATGTGGGGCTGGGAAGACAAGTGTTATGGTGCAGGTGGATCTCAAGTGTCCTCCCAAGTCTTCTGTGCTAAAGATTTGATCCTTGGCATAGTATTGTTGGGAGGAGTGGAAACTTTAAGAAGTGAGGCCTCTTGGGAGCTTTTAGGTCATTGAAGGCATGCCCTCAAAGGAAAGCATGGGACCACAGACCCATTTTCTCTTAGTTTTCTTTCCTGGCTTTGGCTCAATGACATTGGTCCACCACATGCTCCTTCTATGATGTGCTACCTCACCACAGGCCCAACAGCATGGAGCCAACTCATTATGGACTAGAACCTCCAAAACTACAAAAAGCCAAAATAAACGGTTTACCTATAAGTTGATTATTTTAGGTATTTATTACAGTGACAGATAGCTGAAAAACCCAGGAAGGCAACCAATAGAGTGTGTGATATCAAATCACACCTGCCTCCAACTTTGCTACCCACTTCCTCTTAAGAACAAGGAGCAGGGTCTGTACGTGCCAATCTCAACCAGTCACTGGTTGGAACTGCTGGGAGGATCCTTTGAATTTTCCAGCATTTGCAACCTAGCAGACAGGCTAAGTGCATGGGTGAAGAGCACGATGGTAGGGTGAAGGATCGCCTGCCACTCCTGCATGGACACTTGGCAGGCAGCTCTGCTCCTCTGAGAACTGTTCCACCTGCCACGTCTTGTGTGAAGTTAGACCAGTTTTATCTTTTTTGTACATGATCTCCTTGCAAATTTGGGCTCCCTGGGTCCCTGGACTGGAAGAGCATTGCCCAGACAGTGAGAGGTTGTAGACAAGTCTTCCATGACAACGTCACTGGGGCTGATGGTGTCCTCTGCGCATGTGCTACATTGTACCCAGAGCTCCCAGGGAGAGGAAATGCTACTCACTCATGATGATCTCCTGCTTGATTATATCCCATTTATTAGCTGCCTTCACTTCTCTCCTTACTATTTCACCTTCCCACATGTGTTTCCTGTGGTCACCTTCCAAATAAACTACTTGGACTCAAACTCTAACCTCAACAGTAGGCAATAGATAAATGACATTTGGTCATTTTCTGAAGAGGTCTAGATATCAAGACTGAAGAGATAAAAAATGTCATTTCTTCCTAAATTAAGTTATCTGCTTAATACAATTTTAAACAAAAATCAGCAGAATAACATTTAGAAAGTCATTTTGTAAAAATGACTTCCCTATTGCTATTATATTACCACAAAACTTAGCAGCTTAAAACAACACAAATGACAAATGATCTCCTACAGATCTGAAGGGTTAGAAGTTTGAAATGTGTTTTAAGGAACTAAAATCAAGCTTCTGGCAGGACTGGTTCTTTCCAGAGGTTCTGGGGAAGGATTTGCGCCTTGCCTTTTCTGTATTCCTTGGTGTGGAGCCATCTGGCTGCAACCTCTGCTACTCCTGGCTTTCTGTCCTTCTCTTATGAAGGTCTTTGTGATTTCATAGGACCCCCTCTCCTCCCAGGTAACCCAGAATAATCTATCTCAAGGTCCTTCATTAGCCACATCTGCAAAGTTCCTTTTACTGTGTAAGGTAGCATAATTCTAGGTTGCAGGAATTAGGATGTGGACATCTCTGAGGGGTCATTATTCAGCTTTCCACAGTTAGAGCAGGCAAATAAATGAGCTGGAGTAGCTAAGACTTGTCTTTTTTTAAGAAATGGGAGTAATAAAGGTAGACCTGATAAACTCTAAAGCATTAATAATTGAGGTCATATAGTATTTGTGACAAAAATTAACAATAACAGCAGAATAGACATAAAACCAATTGTATGTAAAAAGTTGTTTTAAGATAAATTTGGTAGGTCAAATAAGTGGGGGAAAGAAGTAATTACTCAGTGTACATTTTGGTTGGTTAACTGCATGAGAACAAATCGTTTCCTTACAATTTAAAACAAAATGTAGGCATGTTGAAGAGTATATTTAAGTGTTTAACAATAAAGTACTTGAAGGAAGTATAAGTAAAAAATATTTACTAGCTTTTTGTATTAGGATTTCTCAGTATAAAATAAATAAATTTGATAACAAAAGATTAATGAATTTGACCACACAAAATTCAATCTCTGCATCAAATATACCACAATATAGGCAAAAAAAAATTGTTCATTGTCCTAAGTCATGAGAGACAGAAGAATGATATAATAATGAGGTTCTACCACAGCCCATTAAGACTAAAACTTAAAAATATCCCACACCATATGCTCTCAAAGCTGTGGAGAAACTGGAACTTCACATACTGCTGGTGGGAATATAAAGAAGTGTAATCCCTTTGAAAAAGAGTATGGGTGGTTTCTAAAAAAGTTAAACATACACTTGCTATCTAATCTAGCCATTCCATTCTTAGAGATTTATCCAAGAAAAGTAAAAGCATATGTCCACAGAAAGTTTTGTACAAAAGCATTCATTGGAACATTATTCATAATAGCTAAATCCTAGAAACATCCCAAATGTCAATCGAAGGAGAATGGATAAACAAAATACTATATTCAAGCATTGCAACATCACTAAGCAGCAAAAAGCAGTAGTGTGTCAACAGTAACAACATGGGTAACTTTCGAACAGTCTGTCAAGTAAAAGGAGCCAGATACAGAAAACTTCATACTTACAATTCCATTGACATGAAATGCTGTAACAGACAAAACTCATCTGTGGTGACAAGAAGCAGAACAATAGCTGCCTCTGGCAGAGAAGGGAAGGATAAGGATTGACGGGATGGGAATGCAGAAACTTTGCATGTAGAGTGGTCGACAGATTGTGTGTTTTGATAGAAATACAGGTTACACAGGTATATGCACTTGTCATAGCTCATCAAACTTACTCTAAAGCTCTCTGTGTTTCAATAGAAAACTGAAAAAAAAAAGATAAATAGAAAACTAGAAATCACATCCATGAAAAATGTGACACAGTCTGACAACTTTAATATGTAAAGATTATTTAAAACTCAATAAAAACTAACAACCAAAAGAAAAAAATGAGTACAAATGTTGGGAGCCCTTGAAGCTCGAAAATGACCCAGACATGACCTTACCAAAGTAACAAAGAGCACCTGGGTCAACCACGAGAAAAAGTTGCTACAGCCCAGAAAAAACAGGAGGCTCCTAAACAATCCAGGTCTGGGTTGCTAGGCAGAGGGGTGACGTCATCCTTCCCAGTATGTAAATAAACACGCAGCATTGGTTGAGCAGTACTTTTCCTCCCATCGGGAGGATAAGGGCTCCACCTGACCCCAGCTTTGTCTCTTTCTTTATTTTTCTCATCCTCCCTGTCCTTCACCTCAAGAACCTCAGGAGCTGTGTGGGTCGCAGCACACGAATAGTCAGTTCTCCCCAAAAGAGATGAATACACACACACACACACACCCATCCCCCACAGGCATAGGAAACAATGATAAAATGGTACAGATGTAAGCTGGGTGTGGTGATGCACTCCTGTAATCCCAGCACTTGGGAGGCTGAGGCAGGAGGATCCTTGGGAGTTTGAGACCAGATTGGGCTACAATGTGAGTTCAAAACCGGGCGTGGTGGCGCACGCCTTTAATCCCAGCACTCAGGAGGCGGAGGTAGGTGGAGCATTGTGAGTTTGAGGCCGGCTTGGGCTACAACACGAGCGCAAGGCCGGCCTGAGCTACACAGTGCGACCCTGCCTCAAAAAACCAGGGCCGGGAGTTTGGCTCAGTGACTTAAACGCCTGTCTGACAGGCGCGAGGTTGTGAGTTCAATCCCTGGTGCCGGAAAAAAAAGTGAGTTCAAGGCCAGCCTGAACTGCATAGTGAGACCCTGTCCCAAAAAATAGGGCCAGGGATTTAGCTCAGTGGCGTAAGTGCCTGCCTGGCAGGCACAAGGTTGTAAGTTTGATCCTTGGTACAAAGAAAAAAAAACAAAAAAGGTACAGATACGTACTGCACAAATATATATACGTACATGTATATATAACCATACCTATATATAAAAAGTCATAAAAGAAATCTCTATAAAATTAGTAACAAATAATACATATTAAAACAATAATAAACCGGGCATGGTGGCTCACGCCTTTAATCCCAGCACTCAGGAGGCTGAGGTAGGAGGAGCATTGTGAGTTTGAGGCCCACTTGGGCTACAACGAGTGCGCAAGGCCGGCCGGAGCTACATAGTGCGACCCTGCCTCAAAAAACTAGGACTGGGAGTTTGGCTCAGTGGCTTAAGCACCTGTCTGGCAGGTGTGAGGCTGTGAGTTTGATCCCCAGTGCCACACACACACACACAAAAAAAAAACCCAATAATAAATATAGATATTACACTGAAAAACTCAGCAGAACACTTGCCTACTATGCTCAAGGCTCTGGGCTCAATCCCTAGCACTGCTAATTAATTAATATAGTGTCAAATTAGTTAACAGAGATTGACAATAACTAAATCGATATCCGAATAAAGAAGGAGATGGTGGTCATCAAGTACTAGACAAAATCGTCCTTCGTCCCAACCTCTTTCCTGCCCCACTGACCTCAGAAGAAGGCCTCCCTTAGTGGACATGGTGACACTCCAGTGGGCATCCTGAGACACAGCTGCTGGTCACCAAGGTTCCATGGGGAAGCTCAGAGACAGAGAACTCTGAGCCCAGAGCTTTTTCTACATGGCCCAGGAATTTCCATGCTGATCTACAACATTCTCTCCGCCTCCTTTCCACTGCGTCCATCTCTCAGCCGCCCACACTGTCTCAATTCCCCTCACTGCCTGCACCATGTCCTCACTCCACACGGCCAGCATCTTTCCAACAGCCCCTTCCCCCATGCACTCTTGGAAAAGGTTGACTTTGATAATCTGGTATCAGTCAATAATTTCCCAGGAGGTCAGAGGGCCGGAAGAGATAGAAGTTTCCCAGATAAGATGGTATCTTATTTCCTTTGTGGAAGGATATGCTATCAATCAAGGAGCAGGGAAGAGGAACAGGCAGAGCTGAGAAGCAAAAGCACAGTTAACAAACAAATATACACTAGACTTTTCAACATTATTGATGATAAAAAATAAATGGAACTAAGATCTCATTTTTTACCTATAAAATTAGCCAAAAAAATCAATATTTATTAAGAATACCCAGGGGTGATAAGAGTATAATAAAAATTGGGGGCACTACAGATTGTAGCATCCCTCAAGCAAGCCATTTGACAATATGTATTGAGTCATAAAAATGTTCACACTGTTGACCCAGCAATTCATCTTCTGGAATGGTACATTAAAGGAAGTCTAAAAGATTTTATTTATTTATTTCTCTTTAAAATTAAAAAAAAAAGTCTAAAAGGAGAAGGAATAAAAAGCTTCATGTACAAAAATAGTCACAGTTGTTCAGAAACCATATCTAAATAACCAACAAGTAAATGAAGGCATATCTATAAAATGAAATATTCTGTAGCATTGAAGAAGTATACCTCATTAGAAGAGGAAAAAGCAACTCACTGAAAAAAGATCAGACACATCCTCATGATTAAATAAATGTAATTAAAGTAGTAAGGATATGCCATTTTCTACCCTCCAAATGGGTGAAAATTAACATGTTTTGTAGTACCCTGTTGGCAAAATGAGGGCATGCTCATTTACCATCTGTGGGACTGTAAATACTGTGACATCATGTGCATGTGAATAAAGTACCCGAGCACGTGATAAAATATAAGAAGTTATGTAGGAATAGTTGTGTATCTACTACCCAAATATTACCATATTGACATTTATATAACTTCTTTAATGAGCAATTTGACATTATCTACCACACTTTTAAATACACAATATACAGATTCTCCTCAACTTAATGGTAGGGTTTATGGGTAAATAAACTCGTTGTAAGTTGACAATATCCTAAATCGGAAATGCATTCAATACACTTTACCTACCAAACGTCATAGCTTCGCAACACGGTGCACTGGGCAGCACCTATTGTTTTGTTTCCTGATCTTGTGCCGGGAGCTGCACTTCACTCCCGCTGCCCAGCATCCCAGGAGTACTGTACCACATATCACCAGCAAAACTCAGCTTTGAAATATGGCCTCCACTGAATGGTTATCATTTTTATACCACTAGAGAATGGAAAAATTACTGCATGAAACCATCACAAGTTGGGGAACCTTCTATACATAGTCTTTAAAGCCAATAATTTCCATTCCTAAGAATTTAATAT
>RJWM01038934.1:0-16444 GCA_004363535.1 Dasyprocta punctata | reverse complement strand
ACAAAAGGGGGAAAAACAAAAACAAAAACTACCCAGGATAGACCAAATTTGGCAAAATAGAAATCTTATGATAACTACAATTTCTGAAATGACAGTGGAAAAAAGAATAATTACCTTTACACAGTTCGTTATAACACTAACCCGGATCTTGTACATAGCTGTTTCTTCACTGGTGTTACTATTATTTTCAATAGTACCACAATTTCCCCTCATGGGAAATTCAGCCACTATCACACCTTCCTTTCAGCCACTATGTAACATATCAATGCCTTATTAATAGGTGATAGGACAAATCTAACAGTTCTCTTAGATTTAGTAACTTGATAGGACAAATCTAACTGTTCTCTGAGATTTAGTAATTTCATAATGTGGCATACTTAGTAAATGTAGGATTAAAAGACTATTTCTGGGGATACTTTTGGTGAGCTTTTCATCTGAAGCTGTATCAGAAGATTTCATGTAAATTCTAACTCATTTGGACAGTGTGTCACTACAAAAGCATGCCATACCACGCAAATTTCTGCCTCAGTTTCTCAGAAGTCACCAGAGACCACATAATTACAACCCAGAAATATTATGGAGGGGGTCAGTAAATATAAATATGTGCATCAAACACTCTTCCCTTTGGGAGACATTTTCTTTGCATTTTGGGAGTCCTAATATCAGTCTCTATTTTCTGCATTTGCCTTTTTCTCCTTTCTTTCTCACCCTTTCTGTTTCTTCTTTAGAATGATCACCTCTCATGAGCAACGCCCACAGTCAATCTTTGTATCAGGCTCAGTTTTCAATGAAGCCCCTACAAATACAACTAGTAATGTAAATGGCCCTAGAAATCAAATCTTCACATAAATCCTAAAAATCAATTAATGACTGGTGAGATGACACCAAAAGGTCCAGTGTAGGTGTTCAGTTAGGTGGGGAACACCTTGCAGAGAGGAGCATCACACTTGCTGTTGCTTTCATCTCTGATGAGTGGGGAGGCTCAGCTTCAGGGAGAATCATAGCATTTGAGAAAACTCCAGCACAAAACATCCTTTGTCCTGAATTTATCCTTTCCTATGACATTGAGCATAGCATGCTTAGAGAACCTAGAGCTTTATTCTGAGTGCCACTACCCATTGACGAGTGAACTGGGCGAAAGGCAGTGAGATATGTGGGGGTGTAACAGTGACTCAATTAATTATGTTAGCAGTAATTCCAGTGAGAGGATGCAGAGGAAAGTAAGTAGATAATTAATATAAGATAAAATATGTATGAATTGTGAGTGACAGAGAGGAGACTCAAAATTATATTTGAAAAACTTATCTGAAATTGAAACATCTGGAAAATGTCTATTACTTTTTAAAACAGATGTCTTGGGACATACCACGTCAGAAAAAATCTGGTTACTTGATGATTTTTATTTAGAAATATAAATGTGCAAAAACTGATTGAGAAGGTCATATATTAAATATAATAATATGACATAGACAGAAGGTAGATGATAGATAGATAAATAGATAGAAGATAGGTAGATAGATACCAAATTAAACGAGTGTCAACAAGTGACATGCATCAAAGTGACAAGAATCAAAAGAAGCTTCTCATGAACAAGTCAATGAGAAGGAGGCTTAAAGGACCAAACAAGAACAATATAAAAGCATTAATGAGCCTAAAACTTACAGGTGGCACTTCCAAAATGGAAAATCAGCCTATTTTCAAGCCAGCACTTTGAGAAGACACAGGACATGGGGCAACAGTTAAAGAACCAGGTTCAGGCTACTCAGAAAAGTATTTGTAGGTTACTCTCCATAGCAAGGTGGGCAGTAAAGATGGTGAATGGTTACTTCCTCCCTCAGTGTGATCACCAACTTTGATTAGGGATATTCTAGCTGGTTTTGGCCATGTCATAGTTTTGGTAAGAGAGAAAGAGCCCAAATCAAGTTAAAATCTACAACAGAAGGTGACATCTGGAAATGGGCTTGTGTTATATCTTGTATGTAGTTGTCCCCCCATAGCCTCATGCATTTGTAAGTAGGGCTTTTTGAAGGTGGCTGGATCTAGGGTATGTGAATATGGATTATGGGTACATGATAACTAAATTAGCCCACTGATTGCTTTAGCATAGTTCTGGGTGTGGATGATGGGAAGGCTCACCCTGGGTGTAACTGGCACCAACAAATAGGTTTGGAGCCAGTGAACTATGGACTAAAACCTCTCAAGCTCTGTGGTGAAATAAACCATTCTTCCTTTAACTTGTGGGTGTCTCAGCAACCAGAAAAATTAGCTAAGACAGTCTGTCTCCAACCTTCCTATGAACCATCCTCCAGAGTTCAAAAGCACCTTGCTTCCTGCCTACCATGAATATACTTAAGAAGAAAATAATGAAAGGGCTCAAAAGCCATATGTCTGCCTGGTGATTTTTGCTGAAACTATTGCCAAAATAGTTCATTACCCTGGAGCTCCCTAGCATTTCTTATGACAATGATCATTTTAAACAAACATTGCTCATGATGAGCACTCAGACTTTCAGTAACATTATTTGCACCTAAATAAACAGTAACTTAACTCTAAATACCCATTTCTGAATGTTTATAGTGTTTGAAGTGAAACTATTTAGATGAGAACCCAAATAATGTTCATAAATCTCAGTGTAATCAAAAGGTATAGCAATGCCCAGAAAAACAAAGCATACAGTATCAGGTGAGAAATTATTTTTCACTATTTGTAGAAAGAAAAAATTAAAAAAAGTTAAATTCCTGCCAAATCTAAGCTCTTAGCTTTCTCCAGCTTCTGTTTGATTATTTATTGTGGCTAGACTGTTTTCAAAATTATTTTATGAGTTGAGGTAGGTGGTGCATTGTGAGTTCGAGGCTGGCTTGGGCTACAGTGCGAGTGCAAGGCTGGTCTGAGCTACATAGTGTGACCTTGTCTCAAAAAACCAGTGCCAGCTTCATCAAACTGTTTCTTTACTGCATTTTCTATCATTTCAGAAAGTCCAGTTGTGTGACTCCCACTGTCTTCCATTTCAGTGTCTCTTGGGTTTGTTCTTAGTGGGCTGGGGGACTGAGACTGCCTCTTGGTCTTTCATTTTGTCATTTTCTTCTAGAACCTATGTGGTTCTGTGTCCTGTGAGGCTGACCGGGTGTTCCCCTGTGAGTCACACTGAGTCTTGGGTTGTGCTGAGTTGCAGGATTCGATAGAGCTGGATCCTGTGCACAGCAAGTGAGGGCGGCCTCCCGGGGCATGGGGGTGGACCCTCCACCTTCCCGAGTGGGGGCCGAGGCCTCCCAGTCCCAGGGAGCTAGGCAGAGTGTACCCCGGAGTGTGGTGCCACCCTGACCCTAAGTCTGGCTACAAGGAGCTCAGGGGTTTCGCTGTACCAGGCAAGCCTGGGCAAGTCCCAGGCCTACAGTGCTGGGGCCTTGCTCTTGGCTGGGCAGGGCCAGCGTGCTCTAGGATGCAGCACACCGGCCACTCCACTGAAGTGTGGAGCTCACGCAAGTTCTGCACTCTGCTGTGGGGAGCCCAAGCTCTCCAAGGCCCTGCAGCTATGGCCAAGATTAAAACAGTCAACCAACAACAAATGCTGGAGGGGCTGTGGGGAAAAAGAAACTCTTCTCCACTGTTGGGGGGAGTGTAGACTGGTGCAACCACTGTGGAAATCAGTGTGGAGATTACTCAAGAAGCTAGGATTAGAGATCCCATTCAACCCAGCCATCCCACTTCTGGGCATTTTCCCAGAAGAATTGAAAACATCATACCACAGTGATAGCTGTGCACCCATGTTTATAGCTACACAATTTGTAATAGCCAGATCTTGGAAACAACCCAAGTGCCCATCAATCAAGGAATGGATAAACAAGATGTGGTATTTTTATACAATGGAGTACTACTCAACTATTAAGAAAGATTGCATTGAGACTTTTATAAGTAAATGGTCACGACTTGAGACCATACTCATAAGTGAGATAAAGCAAACTCACATGTGTAAATACCGTATTGTCTCCTTAGTGTAAGAAACTGAAAATTATATATGATCCAAAATCTATAATAAATATTATGTAAGGGTAAAATACATCTCAAAGAGCAAAAGTAATTGGGAAGGAAAAAGGGGGAAAGAGAAAAGGGAAAAGGAAAAGATATAAATCTGTATATATGTGTATGTAAGATAACTAAAATGAACACACTGCTGAATGTATTCGTTATTAAGAAAGAACAATTAATGCTTATATGATTAGGTCACTTTTACATGTCTATATCTGTTAATGTAAGTAACCAGTTTAAAGATAACAATACGCAGTATTGGAACCATTTTCAAGTTTCTATCATCCTGCTTTGTAAACCTGCGAAGTTACTGTTGTGCATTTACTGTAGTCATTTGTTTGTCTCTTCTGCTTGTTGTCTTTGTTATATATGTCTGTTTTTTCTTTGCTTAAATAAAAAAGAAAGCTTGTAGAAAAATAAAAAATAAAACCAGGGCCAGGAGTTTGGCTCAGTGGCTTAAGCACCTGCCTGGCACGTGTGAGGCTATGAGTTCGATCCCCAGTGCCACAAAAAAAAAAATATTTTATGAGAGTTATGCTACATAATCTAAGTGAAATCTTCTGTCACAATAAATGAAACATAGCAGATACTAAAATTATCTAAATATGAAATAAACCATGAAAAGTGTACTTAAATCATTAGGCCAGGGGATCATTTTAAAATATAAAAAGGACATAATATTCTTGGGGGTAAATTGTGAGAGGACCCCATGAATATTATACAGGCTTCAGCAGTTCCTATACTTACAAAGTCTTAAGGCAACCAGGTATTCCAACTCCTGTTTCAAGATTCTAGCAGACAAATAGAGGACACCAATTTATTTTTAATATACTTGCATTTTAATTGTGCCTTAGTAAGTGTACGTATTTATGGGTACAGTATGAGATTTCAATGTATTATGTAACATGTAATAAGTACAGGGTAGAGACCAAGTCAATTTCATTATACTGATTAACAGCAATGGCTAGAGAAGTTACTCTTAGTGGATAATTAGGATGGCATTGACGCCCATGGGACTCATTAAAGTGAACTTTAACTCTCCACGGAAGCTACACAGTAATAGAATGGGAATTTCAAGAACCTGAAGTCTTTGGTCTCATCCAGTACAGGGGGACTTGTTTTGTTTTGTTTTGTTTTAATGTGGAGCCACTCTGGAAATGGCCAGATAAACTACAAACTGGCAGGATCATCACTAGCTGACAGTCCCACTAATAGATTCAGGGAGGGGCCCATTTCACGTCTGAACTCATTGCTGAAGTGAGAACACACTGAGGGGTGGAGCAATGCACCATGATTGTCCCTGCTGTTCTTCAGGGGCAGCCTCCAGAGACACTATGAGGTCAAAAAGGGAAACATAAAAGTAAACAAAAAGGATAGATTCCTGGTACTCTACTCTTTTTTTGTGTATCATCTAAAAATAATTCTTTATGAAACTCGATTAGTGGCATGGTGTCACTAAAATGCAAATTTGTGTAAACCACCCTCAGAATTGTGTGTGATGTTGCTACATAAAGAACACTGTGACTTTCCCTTTGTATTTTTATGTATAAATATATTTTGTGTTATACAGTAGTATATATATTACTCTATAATTATTTCATAAACCTCCCTTCCTTCTTGTATGGCATCTCAAATGTCTATTTTGGAAATATTTGTTTGAAAATATTATCAGAATTATCTGAGATGTTATCAACCTCTTTTGCTTTATCTTCCAGATTAAAAGATGTTAGAAGCTAGTGAGCACCATTTCATTTGAGAAGAGGTAAAACATGTGTAAGTAATGGCTCATTATTTTCATTAAAGATGATTACAATTTTAAAATTCATACTATGTCAGTAAAAGGAAGAATAAACATGGAGTCATAGATATAAGCCACAATGGCTAGGCAGGGAAAGAATGACCTCGGCATGTTAAACTTGAAACAGAGGAGAGTAGGCAGGAGAGGAGCCTTGGAAGAACAAGAAGCCTGCTCCTGGGTTACGGGTTGTATTGTACATGAGAACCTGAAGAAAATCCACTTCTTGTTTTTCTTTGTGTATATTTTCTTTTGTCTTCCTTCAACTTCTGGTTAGTAACCACTCATTCAAAAGCCACCCAGGAAACATCAGTCTTCTTTTGAAGGACACCTTATTCTTCCCTTACCATGGAGGTGAGTTTAAATTGATTTTAACAACCATGAAAGGGGGCTTCTCTTTTGAATACAGTATCCCTGAAACACGTGCTTTTCTCTTTTCATCTGACCTTATCATTTTTCTTTGTCATGTTAACAGGCAGTCATGCCCACCATAGTCAGTTCAAATGTGTGAGTAAGATTATTGTCATACAAAAGAATTTCATTTAAATCTCAAGAACAGAAAGTAAAGGTAGTCTAGTGTAGTTCCAGTCAGTGAAACATATCCTTCTCCAGTGAGTCTATAACCTTGTTTTATCAATTATAATTTCCCATGTCAATCTACCATTCAGCATTCTATGTTCAGTCTCCATGAGAGAACACAAAAATATTTGTACCACCCTTTGAGAGTTGATGGTAACATCCAGTCTGGGTGATGCCTGATTCATGACCTCAGGTGATATACCTGTTGTAAACTACATAGAGTCTATGAGAAATATGTGAATCATCTCTTCCTATGGCGTATAAGCTTACCTCCAAACAAATTTCCAAAGGCAGTGCCTCCAAACGCACTGCTGTAAATTTAATAAGAGCAAGTAGCATGTAAATAAAATGAATCAGATGCAATGAAGAAACATACATAATGTGTTACACATATATGTGAGAGCTGCATAGAACAAAAAGTGACCCAGAATCTACAAATTCAGAGGAAAAGTAAAATTCAATGCAATATTTATAAATATATTTTAGAGTACTGCACAGCATTATGGTTATAGTTAATAATAAAGTACTGAATATTTCAAAATTGCTAAAATTTTAAAATATTCTCAGCACAAGCAATAATGTATAAGTGATGATAGATAATTAGCATAATTTAACCATTTATAATGCATGTGCATCAAAAGCATCACTTTCTACTCCCTAAATATCTACAATTATTTTTCAACTAATAATTTTTTTCAAAAAGACTAAAACCTAAAAGGAATAGGATTTAGTGATATCATAATAGCTGTCTAATGCACTCCATTTTGAAAGTCAAATATTCTTTAAAGAAAGTGTCCCAAAATGGATTTATAACATAAATGATGTCAAGAAGCAGGGCATAAACCAGAGGGTTCTGACATCAGAGATGTGAGAAAAGACCTGAGAGGAATGCTCAATCATTTCAGTGTCAGGAGTTAAGTCTATCTCTTCCACCAAAGCCAGGATGACTTTGGATTAGTCTACCCTCTCTGATTTTAGTTTTTGTGATAGAAGGAAATAGATCTTAATAATCCTGGAAATTATTTTAGATATTCTATACTGATGTTAAATATGTGCTCTTCCTTATTTCTTTATTATTTTATAAGACAACTCAGCACCTGCATGTTGGGAGCTGTTGAAGCTGGAAATTGACTTAGGGCATGATCCAGACATGATCATTCCAAGAACAAAGAGAGTCTAAGGCAAGTCACCTGAAGATGCTAATTCAGCCTAGAGAACGCCTTGCCCCAAGGCAGTCTGAGCGGTGGGTTGCTAGGACAACAGGGTGTCATATGACATTAGGTTGCTAAAAGGTATAAATAAACGCCCCTACATTGAGGGGCCAGTTCCTTTCTTCCCATCAGGAAGATAAGGGCTCCACCTGACTCCAGCTTTGTCTCTCTCTTTATTTTTCGCATCCTCTCGTGGTCCTTCACCCCAAGAACCTCAGGAGCCTCATGGGTCGCGGCACCTGCACAGTAAACAAGATGAAGAAGTATTTGAGCTAAGTTTCTACTAGAAAGCCAGCATCTCAGCAAAGAAGTGAAGCCAACCAGAGTCCTTTTATTCAGTGTCAAATTAATGTTGCCCAGAGGGCAGAAGCTAAGCACCAGTTACAAGAGGCTAATATGCAAGAACTAGCATGGATCTGTGTCAGTGTCCTCAGCACCAAGTTTCGGTCAACTGTCAAGAACATGTCTCTTAAAAATATTTTGTTACATACAACATAATAGTATGCTGTTTTGTAGTGACCTAGTTAGATTTTAGATTACATTTAATCTTTGATTTTACTGAGAATTTCTCTCTAAATCTTAACAAAATTTTCTTTACAACTAAAAGAAAATATTAGGTATATAAATACATGTGTGTAAATTTTGAAATTATACATCAATGCAGAATGAACTTAATCACAAGTAGAGTCCTTCAGCTTCTACATTGTATGATGTCCGCAAAACTTATACTCTAAAATACTTAGATTACTTCAGTGAGGGGCACAGGAGTGTATAGTAACATGCTGAGCCTTGTTCTTGCTAAAATCCTGATTTCATTGGACTAAGTCAGATCCTTCAGAAATGAGTGAATTTGGAACCAAATGGTGCTTTCTCATCAAAGTATATTAAAGGGATGTCTAGAAGTCAGAAGAAATATGACTTCACAAAGGAGAGAAAATAACTAATGTTTATTCCTTTCCTAAGATTAGAAGAATGAATATCACAGAAGCCAGTAATATCTCTAGGTCCATGAGTAGGTTCATTCTCCTGGGTTTCCCCTGCCACAGAGAGATCCAGATCCTCCTCTCTGTCATCTTCTCCCTCATCTATCTCCTTACTCTCATGGGGAACACATCTATTATCTGTGCAGTGTGGTCCAGTCCAAAGCTCCACACAACCGTGTATGTTCTACTGGCCAACTTCTCCTTCCTGGAAATCTGCTATGTCAGCTCTGATGTGCCCAAAATGTTGGCCAACCTCATCTCTCAGCATCTCCTATGCTGGCTGCCCTCTCCAGTTCTACTTCTTCTTTTCCATGTGTCCTGCAGAGGGCTACTTCCTGTCTGTGATGTCATTTGATAGGTTCCTTGCCATCTGTCGGCCTCTGCATTACCCCATAATCATGACTCACCACCTGTGTGCCCGTTTGGTAGTCTTGTGCTGGGTTGGTGGCTTTCTATCCATTCTGATGCCTGTAATTCTTATGTCCCAGTCCCCTTCTGTGGCCCTAAGATCATTGACCATTTTTTTCTGTGACCTGGGATCTTTGCTGGCATTGTCTTGTTTACCAGTTCTTAAAACTACTCTGACTTGTGCTACTGTAAGCTCACTCATCATCTTCATCACCTTTCTCTACATTCTTGGGTCTTGCACCTTAGTTCTGCGTGCTGTATTGAGATTCCCAGCTGGCTCAGGCAGGAGCAAAGCTTTCTCTACATGTGCTTCCCACTTCTTGGTAGTTTCCCTGTTCTTTGCCTCAGTCATGGTAATGTATGTGAGCCCAGACTCCAGGAGCCATCCTGGGACACAGAAATTTGTGACACTGTTTTATTGCATGGTGATCCCATTCTTTAATCTTCTGATCTACAGTCTCCGGAACAAAGACATGAAAGATGCCCTGAAGAAAGTCCTGTAAGCACCATCATAAGAAATTTCTAAAAATACAAAGAAATGATATATATTTTTCTGTCATTATTCTCTTGGGAATATGACTTCTCATTTAAGAATAACTACTTTCTGAAACATCCAAGTGTTTGATTTCATAAAAATATGGCTCATTACACACAAAGAACTGTCATACTATCTCAAAAACAAAGAGTTTTGACAATCTTAAGGGTTCATTGTAGTAAAATTTTGTGCAAATTTTATTGACTAATGTATTGGTTTTCCATTTTGGAAATTTTTATAGGTCCTGAAACTAATGCAAACAATTTAGTATTAACAAAGCTAAGACTTTATACTTGCAAATTGCATATTGACTTTTAGCCTTATTATTTTATGTATTTCAACTGAATTTCACATTTTTCCTTGTAATTATAGCTTTTCTAAAATAAAATGCAATAACTGTACCCACAAAAGATCTGTTACTTTATTTTTTCCCTTTTCTTTATTAGTACATGTTTGTAGTACATAATGATCACATTTCTCATGGACAGTTGATACATATACATAGCACATCTTAATTCTTTTTATCCCCCATTCCCCTCCCCCTTCCCTATCCCTTGTTTGATCCCTTCTCATTTAAATCTAGCTCCCTGCTTCCTATTGTCTTATCTTTCATGGGGAGACTTTGACCAAAAGCATGATGGCAGTGAATACACAAAAGGAAGGCACTTTCTAGACAATAGTTCAGGATTACTGGAAATCATAGTTAGAGTTTATAGCAGAATTTGGAGGACAATGGTCAGCAGAAATAAAAGCAGTTATTCTCAGGGATGTTTGCTCTGGCCATTGTGTTCCTTCAATAACATTGCTTACACTATGTCATCAGGCGTCACATAGCAAATCATCTCTCTTTCCCTGTCCCATGACCAAAACTCCTATATGAAAATGTTGCAAGTGGTTTGCTTCTACATCTTTTTCTCATATTGTTAAGTTACCAATAAATAACTGCAGAGGTCTCAGCTCTGGGCTGTTTCTCTCAGGCTTTCTTACACTGAAGAAGCAGCCCATCTGGGTTCTTGGTGACTAAACTATATCTCATCTTTTAGCAGTCATTTTCACCTGCTGCACATCCACAGTCACACACTGTGACAATCTTTCACTCTGCTCTTTGTTTGAACTTTGAATTTCAATCAAAGACCCAGTATATGTCACTGAAATAGTCGTGTTTCTTCCTTTGTGTTTTCTTCACTGCCAAGTATGAATAAAATGTCCCTGATGTGTAGCAAGTAAAAACAAGAAATTCTCAAACCAACTTTAAAGAAGACACATAGAAAATCATGCACATTTTCTCATATGCCAAAGTGTTAAGCATTGTTTGCCCAAACTTAGGTTTGGTATCATCTGAGCTTTTTAGTGGAGAAACATTTACTATTTTAGAAAATATGCAAGGGTTACCAGAGAATGGACTGCACTGACCAAAATGTAATCTGTTTAAAGGCAGTGACAATACTATTGAACTCTTGTACTTGGCTTTACCATATGTCAGCAATCTGAAATGATTATGTTTTGAACAATGGCACAAAATTTTGTTCTTGTGGTGTAGGGTGGCATTTGTGAAGTGGTTTCCTATATGCCAAACAAAAAGCTAATGATTTGAATAACATCTAATGTACATCAGATTCAATGTTCAAGTTTTAAAGATAAAAATGATTTTACAGGTCTCTTCCAAATTATTTTGACTTTTAGAGTATTTTCTACAATTTAATATGGTGAGTGACAATGCTCTCTGGACCACTGTGGAACCCAGAGAGTTTGGGGTCCTCGGAAGTCCAGAAAGGTTGTTTTTCTGCAGTTAACCAGACTCCCCTTACCTAAGAGAACTCTAGTATAGTGTGATTTTTGACTATGGTTCTTATTTCCATACTACAGAACTGAACCCTGGCTGATGAAATAAGACCAAAGGAGAGATTTATTGGTAAGGTATATGGAATTTCACAGAGTCAATGAAAGCTAAAAACCCGAGGCTGAGGCTCAGAGATGCTATTCTGCAGAAGTGATCTGATGAAAAATCACCAGTCCTCCGATTATTCCTGTAGGTCCAGTATAAAAAACATGGCACACAGGTGGCTATTGAATACTTTAAATGCCCTAATAATATATACAATCAAACAAAAATACAAATACAACTTACCAGAAGCTATGGGATACAATGAAAGCAGTCTTCAGAAGGAAATTTATATCAGTGAATTCTCACATCAGGAAAATGGAACAAACACAAATAAACAGCCTAATGCTGCACCTAAAACTTCTAGAAAAAGAAGAATAAGTCAAACCCAAAGCCCAAAGAAGAGAGGAAGTTATAAAGATCAGGGCAGAAATTAATGCAATTGAGACTAAGCAAAAAATACAAAGAATTAATGAATCAAAGGATTTATACTTTGAAAGAATAAATAAAATTGAAAAACCCCTAAGACCATATCAAAACAAGGAAAGAAAAACTCAAATTCATCTAATATGAAATGAAAAGATCCTGTGGAAATACAGATCATCAAAACATACTTTGAAAACCTTTACTCACATAGGATCGAAAACACAGAAGAAATGAACAGATTCCTAGGAACATATGAATTACCAAAGCTGAATCAAGAAGATAGAAAACTTCTGAATAACCCAAAATCAGTTAATCAAATTAAAAATGTAATTGAAAACAAAATTTAAAAAGCACCAACAAAGAAAAACCCCAGGTTCTGATTAATTCACAGCTGAATACAAGAAATTTAGAGATGATTTAATACCAATAGTCCTCAAACTCTTTAATGAAATTGGAAGGGAAACAATTCTCCCTAATTCATTCTGGGAGGCAAATATTACCTTGATACCAAAACCAGGGAAAGATCCAACCAAAGAAGAAAATTACAGGCCAATCTCTCTAATGAACATAGATGCAAAAATCTTCAATAAAACACTAGCAAACAGAATGCAGCAAATCATCAAGAAGATTACACACCACAACCAAGTGGGATTCATCCTAGGAATGCAGGAATAGTTCAATGTATGCCAATCAATACATGTAATATTCCATATTAACAGAGCGAAAGACAAAAATCGCATCATCATCTCAAGAGATGAAGAAAAAGCTTTTGAGAAAGTCCAACACTCATTCATGGAAAATCAGAATAGATTGTCTTTATATCAATCTGATAAAAGTCATCTATGACAAACCAACAGCCAACATCATATTAAATGATCAAAAACTGATAGTTTTCACTCTAAAATCAGGAACAAGACAAGGTTGTCCACTTTCACCACTCCTATTGAATATAGCTCTGGAAACATTAGCCAGAGCAATTAGACAAAAGAAATAAATAAAAGGAACAAAGATGGAAAAGGAAGAAGTTAAATTATGATTATTTTCAGATGACAGGATACTCTACATGGAAAACCCCAAAAACTCCACCAACAGACTTCTAGACCTAATAAGCAAATTCAGCAGTGTAGCTGGGTACAAAATCAGTACTCAAAAGTCAATAGCATTCCTGTACACAAACAGCAAACTCACTGAGAGAGAAATTAGGGAAACTGCACCTTTCACAATAACATCAAAATAAATGAAATACTTAGGAATCAATCTAACAAAGGAAGTAAAATATTTATACATTGAAAATTACAGTACTCTGAAAAAAGAATTTGAAGAATTCAGAAAATGGAAAGATTTCCCTTGCTCATGAACAGGAAAAACCAACATTATGAAAATGGCCATACTCCCAAAACTGTCACACAGATTTAATGAAATCCCAATCAAAATACGATTATTATACACTACAGATCTAGAGAAAACATTCCTAAAATTCATATGGAACCATAAGAGACCTAGAATAGCAAAGGCCATCCTGGGCAACAAAGGCAAGGCAGGAGGCATCACAATCCCAGATTTAAAATTATACTACAAAGCTGCAATAATAAAATCAACATGGTACTTGAAAACAAAAACAAAAACAAACAAACAAACAAACAAAAAACGGACCAGAGGTTCAATGGAACAGAAGATACTGACACAACTGCAAACACACTCAACCACCTTATCTTTGACAAAGGGTCCAAGCATGTTCACTGGAAGAAAGACAGATTCTTTAATGTGGTATTCAAAACTGGCTTTCTACATGCTAAAGACTTAAACTAGACCCTTGCTTTTCACCATGTACTAAACTAGAGTAAAAATGGATAAAAGATCTAAATATTAAGGCAGAAGCACTAAACCTACTGGAAGAAAAAATAAGCAGAAATTCTAAGGACATAGGGGTAGGTGGAGAGTTCATGAACAAAAACAAACTGCCCAGGAAGTACTTCAAAAAATCAACAACTGGAATCTCATCTTATTAAAATGTTTTTGCACATCAAAATAAATCACCAAGAGATTGAAAAGAAAATCCACAGATTGGGAAAAAATTGTTGCCAACTTTCCCTCAGACAAAGAACTTTTATCTAGAATGTATAAAGAATTGAAAAAAAATGATACCCCTCAAATTAAAAAACCCAATCCAAAAATGGGCAACTGAGACGAAGAGGCATTTCTCAGGTGAAAGAAATACAAATGGCAAATAAATATATGAAAAAATATTCAGCATCATTGATCATTTGAGAAATGCATGTTAAAACTACACTGAGATGTCATCTCACTCCAGAAAGAATGGCTAATATCAAGAAATTAACGAATAATAAATGCTGACGGTGCTGAGGGGAAAAAGGAACTTTTCTCCATTGTTGGTAGGAGTGTAGACTGGTACAGCCACTGGGGAAATCAGTATGGAGTTTCCTCAAAAAACTGAGATTACAGTTATTCCCCTTCTGGGTAGTTTTTCAGAAGAATTGAAAACATCATACCACAGTGATATATGTGCACCCCATGTTTATAGCAGCACAATTTGTAATGGCTGAATCTTGAAAGCAATTCAAATGCCCATAAACTGAGAAATGGATTTTTAAAATGTGGTATTTTTATATAATGAAATACTGTTCATCTATAAAGAGCAATAAACTCAAGGTATTTATAGATAAATGGATGTGACTGGAAATCGTACTTGTAAGTGAAATAAATCAGACTTGCATGTGTAAACAACATGTTGTCTCACTTGTGTAAAAAATTTAAAAGCATAAATAAGATTCAAAAGTTACAATAGATACAATAAAAGGGAAAGAAACTGCTCAAAGGGAAACTTCATTGTTTGCGCAATCTTGCATGCCTGTGTCTGTTGGTCTGAGTAATTACTTTGAGGTTAACAATATGAAATAGAGCAACCATTGTTGAATTTCTATCATCTTGTTTTGAAATCCTATATGGCATTGGTTTTTTTGTTCTTCTCCTTGTTGTTGTCACCATTTTGCTTTTCTTGTTGTTTTTTAATTGTTTGCTTGTTTCTTGATTTTTTGTTTTTTTCTCTTTAAAATAAAAAAGTAAAAAATACAAGAATAAAATCCCATGTATGAAAGACATCATATAGCATTTGACTTCCTGTAACTGGATTATATTTCAATCATCCAACAGAAACTTTTTAAAAATTTTTGTTCTAAATTCCAGAGATACTAAATATTCTTAATGCTTAAGAAATTATATTTCTGCTTGTGCCCATTTCATGTTTCTTATCAATTTATCTACAGAAAATACACCTTTTCTTTGATGAAAATAAGTTCTTAACAGTGTGAGACACATTTAAGTAGGTTTAGTCAACATCTCTTGGAATTCTTTTCTCATTTCCTTCTGATAGAACTAGGCTTCTCTTTCACATATTCTCTGCAGCTGGTTTTGACCCTGTGATATTATTCAAGTTGAGGCAGGGGGCTGTAGGCAGACTCTCCAGTGCTGTATTTCTGTATCTTTTGTCCTGCATGTGTGAAGTTTGGAGAGGCAATAACTATTAATAAAGGTGAAAGAACCTCTAAGTAATTTTTTTAAGAGCAAAAAACCTGGTGTCTTGATGGTATAACTGAATTATGCAACCAGAAACACATCTGAATTCTTATTGCATGAGACAAGCCCTACTTGTTTACTGGCACTTCTGTTACTCCAGATGAAAGCCATATTGCAATGATAGAGTAGATATCAACTCCTTCTATTGTATACAGGCAATACATATTTCAGTTTGTGCAATACTCTTTTATCTTTTTTTTAACTGAAGAGCTTTTATCATTATAATGTTGATGTATTTACTGATCTTTTTCTTTGTAAATCTTAACATCACACTTAAATGGAGAAATTTTCCCTTTGATGTTCTATCATGATTTAATTTTTTACATTCAATTCTTTAGCACACCTGGAATTTTTTGATAAGTAATTTGAAATCTCTAAGCAGTCCATGACTTGAAAGGTCTGTTAAAAATCTGAGATAGGAGCCGGGTGTGGTGGTGCACGCCTTTAATCCCAGCACTTCGGAAGCTGAGGTTGGAGAAGGGTTGTGAGTTCGAGGCCAGCTTGGGCTACAACGCGAGTGCAAGGCCAGCCTGAGCTACATAGTGCAACTATGCCTCAAAAAACTAGGGCTGCAACTATGCCTCAAAAAACTAGGGCTGGAAGTTCAGCTCAGCGGCTTAAGCGCCTGCCCTGGCAGGTGCGAGATTGTGAGTTTGATCCCTGGTGCCGCAAAAAAAAAAAAAAAAAAATCTGAGCTAGAAGTGAAATATTGCATAAACAGTATCATGTGTACTATTCTGGAGGATGGTATAGTTTTTATCAGATTTTCAATATAATCCGTTGCCAAGATACATTAAGGATATCTCTTTGAAGTTATTTCTTATTATTAAAGATATTAATATAGTCAAACAAAATATACACTTGTGGACTTTAATAAAATTGCTGCAGTCAAGTGTCAATGAAGAACAAGGATCAAATCTATGTTAACATTCCATTTTAAGAAATTCTGTGGAAGCTTTTATTCTAAATCTAATGCTTTTTCTCCTTTTAAGCATAATTTTTTTT
>RJWM01038933.1:0-16436 GCA_004363535.1 Dasyprocta punctata | reverse complement strand
ATAGCACCTGTTGTTGCCTTTGTCAGTTTTGTTTGCTTAGGGTTTGCAGTTTACCCTCAAGACAATAAGGAGCCACAAGAGGGCTTTAATGTAGGAGCAATGCTGTTAGTTTTCTGTTTAAGAAATGCATTGATCAACACACGAAGACCTTCAGTTTTAAGAGGAATGAATACTGGAGACCCAACAAACAACCCAAGACCGTATTTGTCAATATTGTCTTCCGTATCTGAAATACACTAAGGGCAAGGGCCTCGAGTGTTCTCTCCACAAGAAAAGCTGGAGTGATGGATGGATGTGTTAATTAGCTTGGGTGTGGTAATCGTGCCACAACGCACACTTTTATCAAAACTCCATGTAAGCAGGGTGTTGTGGAGTGCTGCAGTAGCTCCAGTCACTTGGAAGGCTGATGCAGGAGGACTGCAAGAGAGCCCCACAGGCAGAATAGGTAACTGAGGAGAGCAAGGGTCACACTGGACCAAAATTAGGAGCTCTGGGCATGGAGTGGGGAGGGGAGCCCGATGGGGGGTTCCATGTCCAGCACTAAAAGGGTGCCAGCCCTGTCCCCCCGCCTCATACGCCCTCCTCCCTGTGCTCCTAGGGGTTGTAGGATCAGGGCTGAATAACTCAACCTTTCATCACCGTGATTCACAGAAGTTCAACCTTCCCCCATGGACAGCACACCAGTGTTATTTCATAAAACTAAGAAAGAAGGGCTGATGCCAATTGCATTTGAAGACATCATTGAGTAGAGAATGCAGTGCATTTGCAGTAAGATTAAAATTTTTAAAAAAAGTTCATTAATTAACTTCTTGTGATAGAGGATATGAAATCCCCTAGTTTCATACATCCACCCGATGTTTCTCTTTAGCCAACGTGTGAGCTCTTTGGGGGCCTGGACCAGGACCTGTGTTTCCATGGTCACCTAGTGGCCCAGGTTTAGTTCATGAGCGTAGTAGTTGGTGCACAGATTCACCGAGCTAGAAGCTGATAATCGAGTCAGGGAGACCTAGCGTGTCCTGAGAGCATCTTACATTTGGGTTTGAAGAATCTGTGTACTTTGGAAAGAAACTGCAAAAGATATTACTCCCAACTTTGCATTTTATAAAGCTTTTGAGACAGTTTTAGAATTTTAAAAGAATTGCAGTGTTCTCATGCATCCTGTAAAGAATGTCCCCATGTTAACATTTTACAACCATAGAACAATAATGGAAAGAAATTAACCCTGGCACATTTATGTAAACTAAATGACACAACTTATTGAGAATTCACTGGCCCCAAGGTTCAGTATGCATTCTATGTCGTCCTCAAGCCTCCTGTAATTTATCACAGCTCCTCTGTTCCCACTGGTAGAGGAACTTGGGGCAAAGTATTCCCTAGCTTTTGTGGTTTCTGGGGTATAAAGTGGATGGTGTCCTGATTTCAAGCTGTTTGTTAATGATTCACCTTTCTTGGTCTAATCTAATTCAGCATCAAAAGGTTGATTTCTTTAGTCTATGCTTCTAAATAGTTTTGTCATTGCAGGCTTTTGTTTTTAAAAACTGATTTATGCTTCTTTTAGCACTGCTTTAGGAAAGAGTAAGAGTAACTGCTTTTGTTCTCTGTAGTATTGAACAGATCAAGTCAGTGAATTTTTAAATGCTCATTTGAGTAATGTAATTTGATACATATAATATTATAATCTGGTACAAAATTAACCATTTAATTCTAGTAAATTAAATTTAAACTTCTGTTTAGGCCTTTAAAATATTCTCTGGCTTTTGATCCCTACTAGTCACTCAGACAAAAAACAAGAATTACTTCTGACCAGTGTGTCCTTTTTCATCTTATTTAATATATTTGAATGAAAGTTATAGATTTTTGTGGCATCAGAGAAAGATAGAAAAAAGCAAGCAAGAAAGTAAAGACCTATTAGGTACTTTTTTTGGTTTGTTCTATACTATGTCCTTTGCCATTCAGTGTTTAAACAAACAAACAAACAAACAAACAAATCCCTCAATGTAACCATGTAACAAACCCTTAGAGTAGAGGCTAATGGTCACAACATATTTGTAAGTTAAAATTTTCCTCTTGAAGCTACTTGTATTGAGTCCATAGATTTCAATGCCAAATACTGATGATTAACCCTGAGGTTTCTCTGTAACATCATGATTAATGACACCTGTGGTCAATATCCATTACTTGAATTTTTCCTACAAAATCAACCTAGTAGGGAAATAACAGAGAATGCCTCATATTTAGTGTGGCTATTGAATAAAGGAATCTCTCACGTTGACAGTTCAAATGATTAAAATACACCTGAATTCTCTTTGCATTTTTTCTTTATTACTATGATGATCATACGAGCAGTCATTCACTTCATCAGGAGTGATACAGTCTCTGCAGTAAGAAGGATTGGGTGTAGGATGTGTGGGTCAAACACTAACACAATTCATCCTAAGGAATATTACATCTTTCCTATTTACAAAGCTGAAATTAAACCGTTTTTTTGGAAAATATTTCTCACTTGCCTGATTTATCACACACTTCAGCATTTGTGTTCTTTTGTGATGGGGACAGAGGAAGGGAGGGGTAAGGGAGAAGGAAAGGTGAAGTGTGGGTGACACACTCGACCTTCGAAATGTGGGGACCAGAGACAGCATCCCGGCCACACTGCCTGGTTGAGTATTTGTCTACATTCTCATTATAGGGATCAGCAAATGGCAGGTTAACTATATGAGTATTTGACTGAAATGTGCAATTTTCATACAGATATTTCAGTGTCTTGAGGAGGCAGCCTTCACTCTTTCTCACGTTGGTGATTTTTAGGAGTGATAAGAAACGCTGCAGAAAGGTAAGTGGTCTCATACAAATCGCAGTGGTGGGTCTCGTTCTACTCCACAGTTGTCTATGGATTTTGACTCCCGACCTCTACATACATTTTAAATATTCACCCTAGGCTGAATGTTTTTGTTATACAATCCATGTGCTAAAATAATGATTTGTTCTTAGAAATAAATCTAGTGTCTTCATTGTCCAGATGGGGTCTCTTGCTGCAGATTGCTAGCTATTTCTAATTCCTTTCCATTGGACATCTGTTCTTGGAAATAGGTTTTTCAAGTCTCAGAATAATTTGCTATTTAAACTGGCCCCAAAGTGTCATCTTCACTTTTAGGGAGAGGACCCTTCCAAATGCCTCTTCCCCTGGTCTCAAGCCATGAGGGAAACCTCAGTGTCGTGAGGCAGGGTGGCGATGATGAGTGATTCTCAATGCCTCTGTCGGTCCAAACGGCAGGACTCTCAACACCTCGGCTTTGTGTGCAGGCCCAGGGGAGCATCCTTGTCCCCTGATTTTTGCTTTCAGGAACTAAGGAGTGTTTCTTTGGCTCTGTTTAATCTTGCAGTGAGTCTCTTTTTTAGCCTAGCCAGGTGTGTCGGGGGCCAGACTATGTGAGGGTTAAATTGCTGACCACAAAGGGACCTCTGGCTGTGTTGGAAAAGCACAGTGCTCTGAAGTCAAGATGACACGGCAGCAGAGGCAGCCGAGGACACAGGCTGCTGACACACCCATTCCAGAGCAATAAAACTGTCAACCTTGGAGATCAGTTCTCTTAATCAGCAAAGTTTACAGCCTTTGTTTCTCAAGGACCTGGTCATCTTTGTGGGCTCTTTCCTCTGATTTTCCTTCCTCTTCCTGCATCCCCCAAATCAGTGAAAACCCAATAAATACGGTGATCCAGAAGAGTCCGTCTTTACTCTCAGAGAGTTTCGACTTCCTGGACTCCCTCAAAACCATACTATTTGTTTCTTTTTATGTAAGCCTTCACTGAACAGTCATCTTAGGAGACTGGGGGCCCGATCAGCTCTAATACAGGTGGAGTTGTGCAGGACAGCTTTTGTGACAGCTTTTGTGAACCGCTAACCAAATGCAGTGGGGATAAAAAGGCTTCTCAGCAGAAAGAAAATGAGGGTAAAAGTGGCAGCTGCCTATGGGTGATTTGGAGCTAGTGAAAAGGGGAGAAAAAGGGAGATAATGGACAGATCTCTGCCGGTAAGTCAAAGCTGAGTTCCTATTATTTACACCAAGCTCTCTCATCTTTAAGCATTAAAACTGTTAAATCATATATGAGGGGCATCTTTCTACAAATCCACTTTAGTTAAGTAGAAAACACTGTGTGTGTGTGTGTGTGTGTGTGTGTGTGTGTGTGTGTGTGTGTGCAGGGAGGAGGTGACTTTCAGTGATCCCTGATGGGTGACTATTATTTTGCTGTGACCAGGGCTGACTACAACAATAGCCTCAGGAACCACTTCTGTAAATGGCCTCAGAGAATAGTCTTTTGAGTTTTCCTTCTTCATTTTTTGTTTTCCTTCTGTTTTGTACCATTCATTCTCACAACTCTTTCCTTTTAGCAGATTCTCATGCATTGGGAGACTTCATTCGCCTGAGAAGCCATGTACCCTGTAGACGTGTTGAGTAGCCATTACCACCTGTAGCTATTGTAACTTAAATTAAGGAAAATGAAATAAAAATTAAAAATCAGTTTCTCGTTGGCACCAGCCACACTCCCAGTGTTCAACAGGTGAACGTGGATAGTGGTGATTCTTGGAGGACAGTGACAGGGGCTGTTTCCGGTGCTGTGTGGATTTCCGTTATGCCCTGCACTGGGTCATTTCCGGTATCACTAGCGCTTCCATTAAACAGTGCCGACGTGAACCATTTCCCGCGTGCACAGGGTTCCGTCAGACAGTGCTGTGTCCCGACCACAAGCTCCGAGAAGGGAGGCTTGCTTCACCCTCTGCCCAGCACCCGCAACACTGCTGGCCGCGATAAGCTGCGCCGATGTGTTGTATGAATAATCAGACTGCCGGAACCCGTGTGTAAAGAGGAGTGAAAATTGGCTTCGAGAGCTCATTTTCTGTTTTTGTGTTTTCTCACCAGAGTGCGTGAGATTAAATTCATAGACATGGAGTCTACCCTGACTCCCATGAATTTTTTTTCCTTTTACCTTCCCAGTTCTTGTCTGAGTGCCTGGCGGATGCAATATGCTACGTGAGTCCTCCGCCATTGGCCCCTTAGAGTGAAATTCTGTCTTCCTGCTGTGTCTTTTGAGAAGTTCTACTTCCTCTTCCTACAACTGTGTGACCCGGAAGTGGTCAGAGGTCGCCCCTAGGGGCCCTGAAGTCAGGTCCTTGGTCTGAGTGCTGTGTGGCCAATCTAGGGGAGCGAATCCTTTGGAACAGAGCACAGCCGCTCCTCCACAGCTGTTTCTTGCTCCTCTTTACTTCCTTCCTCTTGAAGTTTCTTTGCGCACTCTCTGTTGCCAGCTCCATCGAGGTTGCTTTGCTTTTTCCCTGGTAAGGAAAGATACGGATGTTCTCATGCGTGTGATTTCTTCAAAGAATCAGTATAAACGCTGCCGTTCTTTTGCATGTATCCCTAGCACCACATTTTCTTTCTTTCCTTTTTTTAATGGAAGAATTTGATGGGTAAAATTTCTAATTCTGTTCATTTCAGTAAATATATTTCACCTTTATGTTTTAATATGAAAATGGGCATCAACCCAGTAATTAACATTCTGACCTTAGTGATACAAACTATGCTATGTTTTTTTGCTAAAAGGGAAGCTATTTTAAAAATGCTTTTGCAGAATACAAATATAATTATTTATTTTTTGAACATAATTTTGTAACTTTAAAAATCTTCTTGAACTAATAAGAGACTGCCTATTCCCCCGGATGTGCCTTTGTCCTTCATAAATCTTTGTCTTTTTGAAAACCCAGGCCAAGACCCTCTATACGCAGTGCTATCAGATACTTCTGATTATACATTTTCACAAAAGGAGTTGACCTTTTGTTTTTTTCTATCAGCATTTCATTTCTTGAGGCTGGAAATATCAAGTCTTTCATAAGAATTTAGGACTTTAAAATGTATTACCTCATAAATTATGATTTCGAAAATTAGGACTTATTAAAGGAAATGAACATGGTTTTTGCATTGTGCTTTTGACCATATAATTATTTTATAGTTTGAGAGTTGTTTTTCTTTGTAATTTGAGATGAAAGTAATCAATGTAAAAAACTATTATTTAAAATACTGCTCCCTCCATCTTATTCTTTGTCAATGGAGATTTCTAAAGATGAAGAAGAGACTAAAGCAAAATGGGAATAATTCTGCAGACATTGTATATACCCCATAGAAAAAAGAAAGAAAGAGGTTTCTGTTAAGAGTTACCAGATTTATCAAGCAAAACTACAGGACTCCTAATTAAATTCAAAATTCAAATAAGTAGTGAATAATGTTGGTGTATCTTTGATAAACCTATACTAAATATTCATGATTTTTCTGAAATTAAAGTTTAATTGGATGGTCTGAATGTCACCAAGAAACTCTGTTTCTGGTGAGGTAATTATATCAAAAAGGAAGGAATAGCTTAATATACTTCATATCAACAGAGACTCATCAGATAGTTCAGAAACATAAAACAGTAGTGTAAAATGAAGAACCTGAAGCATTAAAAAGTTGGGATGAGAAAATAATAGAATTAATCTCAGGCGTGAAAATTATGTTCTTGCTATTTGGTAACACGCGTTTTCCTTAGGGTCTTGGAGACTGTGACACTGTGTCTAGTCTCTGTCTTGCTGGGATACACATCAGAAGTTGGAGAGATGTGGCAGGAAAAGTGTTGTGTGCAGACACAGAGACAGTGGGTTTCAGTCTGTCCTCATCCATGGACTGACTGTGTGTCCTCACTTCTGGATCTCAGCTCTCATGCCCTGAAATGGAAAGAAAGACCCTTGTCCTGTCTGCTTTCCATGAATTTTGCTGGGATCAAGTGACTTGGTGAACATGTGTGAAGATCATGAAGGTGTGTTGTTGTTTCAAACTGTAAATTCTAAATCAAAGAGTAGATCTGTCTTATTCGGTATTCCATCCCAGAAAATATATAACATGCAGATTTAAAACCTAAACATTGGTTGTGGGAATGAATGAATACACTGATAAACTTAACTAACCATGTAGAATATAGAAATGTGCGTGTGCACATATACATGTGTGTGAACTTGAATAGACACGCATTATGTAATGCAATGATGGCTGATGTAAGAAACTTCAGAATACAAAACACATTCAAACACATCGAAAATGAGTTATTTCAACAAATCCCAATTACTGCTTCCAGATCACTGGGTGGTTTTCCTCTAAGTGGTGGTAGCAGGGATTCAATCTCATCTCTCGTCTGTTTTTGCCAGGTGGTTTCCAAAATGAACAAGGTGATCCATGATAATGGACAAGGAAGGAAAGAAGGAGTGTGGAAACCTCAGCTACGCTGCATACTCCTTGGTCCAGTGCAGTATTATTGCTTCTCTTACCCCTTCAGCAAGATCGACTTAACCGGCTCCACATGGAGGCAGAGTATGAAAAATGTAATCCTGGCCTGAGAATTGCTCTTCGTAAAAAACCCTGCATCTTAGAGGGGAAAACAGCATTTTTGATGGACAAGTGGCTGTGCCTACCCGGGTGTGTGTGTCTACTCCCCAAGCCCAGTGTGGTGAGCAGCTTCTAACAGGAATCCCACGACCCTGGCTCTTGATATTCATGCCATTGAGACTCAGAAAATGATACTTCAAATTAGGGCAGTTTGGGAACAGAAGCAAGTTTTCTTTCCGTGTGCTCCCATATCATCTCTGTTTTTCCCTGAAGCAAGCCATGGAAATGAGAAATTTCCTTCCATAAGAAAGGTTATGGAAACTACAACCCCTTTTCCTAAAGCAAATGGTGAAACTTTAAAATACGCCTCTATTCTTCCTTCCCTTCTCTGTCTTGGAGAGGGCCATGAGAAAACTCTCTGATGTACCTTGTCAGATAGTAGGTTGTAAAACCCCTGATTTTGAAAAAAGTGTAGCCCTGTCCTCTGGAGGAAAGAATGCTGTACAGAGAGGCCAAGAAGAGCTGCACAGACAGGTCCTGCTATGTTTCCCTGCTCAGTTTCTCACCAGCAGATCTTTCCCCTTTTATCCAATCATATTTCTGGGGAATTGTCTATGCTTCATTCAGCCCATGCATGAAAGTGGGCAGTTCACTCTGGGACTTCAGTTCTTCAATCTGGCGGTCCCCAAGTCATGTTAAACCATGATCAAGTAAATCAGGTATGCTTTTCTTTCCTCAATCCATCTTTTGTTGCAGGGTTGTTGGCCACCTCTATGTGATAGCTGGGAAAGGGATCACCCTTTTCTCTCCCATAATACCTTTAGGAAATGCGTGCTGTTGAGATTTGGACCCAGTGACTCGCTTTGAATAGCATGTGGTAGAAACCATGAGATGTCATCTCTTGACTGATTATGAAAGATTGTGACATCTGACTTCCTGCATTGCCTCTCTGCTCATCTCACATGCCAGGTGTAAGGGGGAGGGTGGCACCACAAGGGTCCAAGGGCTGGGGCCAACAGCAGCAAAGAACTTGGGCCTCAGTCCAACACCCTGTGAGGTGCTGAATTTTCCCAGCAACCCCGGAGTGGGCTTGGATGCAGGTCCTGCCACCACTGAACCCTGAGGTGGCAGTGAGTCACCTCTTCTTTCTCATAGTCTATGAGAAGCCCTGGCTTGAAAACCTCATTACAGCCTTATGAGAATCCATGAAGTGGGGAACTCAGCTAAAGCTGCATTGCCGAGCCACGGAAACCGTTTTAAGTGATTAAATTTTGAGGAGCTCTGTGACAGGGCAGTCGATAGCTAATATGAACAGATTCTGGCTTAGTTATGTGTAGACCTAGACATTGCAGGAAGGCAGAATGGGGGAGCCTCATCTACAGTCCCTTAGCACAAGGGGTCTAAAACTCAAGGCACTTAGGTGATGGGGAACTCGAACCATTTTTCGTTTCTTTGTTCCTGCTCAAGAGGAGATGCCTCGCTGCTCTAACTTGGGTCCTGTTTCCACCTTCAAACTAGTGACAGGGTATTGGTAGAGACCCACAGACTTGTTTTAATCCCCTGCTGTCTCCTTGGTGGAAGGGGAGGATGTTGCCCTGAGAGGACGAGGAAAACGAAGCCGCCACACCAGCACTGCACATGAGAGAGCAGAGTAGTTGTCATTCAGGTCAATGCCGCCCAAAGGAGAACCGCACAGGGACCAGCAGGACTGCACAGAGGTGACACAGTATGGGCACGACTCACACAAGAGGATGCAGCCTGTCAAGCAGGGGCTGTGGGATGCAAGTTTTATCGACAAGGAGAGTTTGGTGAGCCTGGCTCCCATAGGAGGGTGCGATTGGTTTATTTGAATAATGCTGTGGGTTGACAAGGAGCTGAAGGCTAATGCCCAGGAATAAACAGGGCCTGTGCCTCATCTACTGGACAAGGGAGTTGCTTAGCCAGGAGCACATATCTGTGGGAATAGGTCGGAAGGGTTAGAGTCTGAGGTCCTTTGGATTTCCTCATAAGTCAGGAGAGCATGTGTAACAGTGAGCCTTAATTTTAGAACTTATTCCCACCTGGTCAGTGAATGAAAAGTAATTTTGGTCCAAGAAATAAAGTGATATTAGAAAAAGAAATTGCAAAGATACATAACATATTAAAACAAGGGACGTCCACCTCTTTCAACAGTGCACTTTTTATTGCTGTGCTTCATCTGTCAGTGGTGCACATGATTTGCATAACAAGGCCCCAATCAACCACCATTCTTGTGCAAGCCAAAGGAATTTTAACCCCTGATTTCTAGTTGATTATTCGTGCCGTCATTGCCTGTCTATATGTAAACATATTCCTTCATCTCGATTTAGTACAGTGTGTGAACGCTATGGGTGTGCAATTAGTTGCTATTCATCCTAGGATGGAATAGAAGCCAACATGATTGAACCAATTGTTGCCAGAAGCCGAAGATTTCTTCTTCGTTTAATAAAAGCATGATAAACATGAACTCTAATAAAAGCCTAGAAACCCAGATGAAGTCTTATCTTTCATTTTTCCAGTATTTCCAGTGTAAGAGTTCTCTGCTACAAACAAGAACCTACAGATGGAAGAGAGACGTAGGGCTAACCACGTGTCCAACCCATCCTCTGTACATTTAGCTGAAAGTCTGTGCAGGAAAAGCGCAGACGCCCACTGGTATCTGTGGGGCTGAACCGCAGAACCCCTAAGGGTAGAGAATCCTCAGACATTCAAATTCCTTATATTAAATGACATTTATCTGCCTGTAACCTACATGCATCCTCCCATACTTTAAATCACGTCTGGGTTGCTTTTACTACCTAAGAGAATGTTCCTGCTATGGAAAAGTCCTACCACAGGAAAAACGACAGGCGAAAAGTTCTGCCCATGTTCAGCACAGACACGGGTTTTTTCCAGGATGTTTTTAATCTGCAGTGGGTTGAATACACAGATGGAGAACCTGTGGCACTAATGGGTTGACAGTGCATGGTTTTAACAGCTGTGTAATAGAGAAGAAAGCCCACAGCCGATTTACTTTTTCCTTCCCTATACCAGGGCCACTCTGCACCCTGCATTGGCATTCCTAAACATATTAAAACAAACAAACAAGCAAACAAAAAAGCAGTAATAACAGCAACAACAAGAAAAGAAGATTTCGATTACTCACTGAGAAATGTCTCCCCATTGAGTTTTCTCTTCTGGCTCTGCGGAGTCCACTTCCTGCCCAGGAGATCACTCAGTCCGTCATCCATCTCTGGGTTCTGGTAGAATCTGTTTTCTCAGACCCGTGTCCTCACCTGGGCCCTCACAGCCCATAGAAGTGCTGTCTGCTCATGTTCTCTCACGGGGAGCATGGTCACCCGGCCTCGCTACTTTCCTGGTCCGTTACCTAGTGGCTTTCCTTGTCCCTTGAGTTCAGCTCCCCAAATCCCTGGCTTTGGTTGGTTCTTTTGCTTTTGTATTACAAGGATCCTTGTCTTGTCATGGCTTCTTTGTTGACCTGTCCTGTATTTTTATCTGTCCCGGTTCACCTTATTCATTTCTGTGTGAATTAATTTCCCATTGCATGATATATACTTTAGTTGTCTATTTGCTTAAACATACATGTGTATATATGTCAGATTAAGCCAGTTTTATCTGTATATATTTATGCGTGTCCATTAACTTTTTTCTGTTGTGGCTCTCTTTCTCTGTCTCCGTGTCTCTCTCCATCTCTCTCTGTCTGTCTGTCTCTGTCTCTCTCTCTTTCTCTCCCTGTATAATATATCCTACAATTTATTGTTCAGATCGTTTTTCCCTTGCGGTCCTGAGGGTCGAACCTAGGGCCTCACGAAGTAGCAAAGCCCTCTGCCTCTAGGCTTTGCCTTCAGCCCTGTTTAGTTTATTTTGAGATTGGATCAACAGGTTTGGGGAGGGACTACATCTCATGAGCGGAGATGTGAATTATTGCAACCTTTTAATTTTGCAATTTGCTGCAACCTTTGTGGACAACTGGGAATAAGTCTGTATAATGCACTCGGAAATTTTCACAGAAGAATGGGAAAGTAGGAGAAATTACCCATTTTTTTCTCACCTATCTTCAGAGGCACTGCTTACCCTTCGCCTCCAGCTGTGCCTGTGTCTGTGTGAAGCACAGTGGCCAGGCTGACCGGAAGGGAGACACTGGGTACAGATCAGTTGGGCTGGGAGCATGAATGTGGCGTGGTGTAACACAGGCATTACACATCAGACTGCAAATGCATGCACCTTACCTTTAAGCTAAAGTAAGATATTCAGTGCATATCTACTTTGACCATGGCTTGAATAAGAGTGACTGTACTGCACTATTTTCAATAGATGGCAACAAAAATATATGAAACAACTTCTCAGACATTGTACAATATGAAGTATAGGAATTGGTCCCTAGGAGAATGGGCACAAATGAGTGAGCCTTGCAGTCACAATGTTTTTGGTCTGAAAGCAACTTCTCGAGTATTTCAACCCAGGCTTAGGGAAACCACACACAGAATGTGCATTCTCTGAATAGAGAAATGGCTAGTAGGGACCAGGAAACCTGAGGAAGCTGGAGATTAGGAAAATTCTAAGCAGAGGGAAAACTCCCTAAGTCTGCACTAGGAACCCCTTAGGTTTTGAAGAGAGAACAAGTCCATGCATACATAGGAGTGAAATCCACAGGTGGAGGGAGGTTTATAGAGTTGTAGTAACTCACTCAGTGGGGAGATATTTGAGGAGCATCCAGCCAAAGTATACTGTATAATGTCTGTGTTTGTGAATGATTCCTAGAATGAAGGTTACTCTAGATCTACCTCAGCAAAATTTCTTTTTAATTAATTAAGTTTATTAGTACATGTTAGGTATATGTGTTAATAGCATTCATCATAGGGAAAGTGCAGCTGCACTCTCAGCAGAATTTCATAACAGGCTGCTCAAATAATTTTCAAGTGAGTTAAGTGAACAGGGAAAGAAAGCATAGCACTCTCTAAAGGGAGAGAACAGATTTCAGACTCCTGATAATGTAAATATATAATGTCCTACATTAAAAAAATTAAACACGCAATGTTAGCAAAAATGTTGACTCACCTCTTAGTTACTTTCCTCATTGCTGAGACAAGATAACTGACACCCAAAGTTAAAGGAAAAGGTTTATTTAGTTTGCAGTTTGTAGAGGCTTCAGTCCATAATCAGCAGGCTCCAAAGCAGGATACCATTTCAAGGAGAAACAGTTCATGGTGGGCAGAAGGCAGCAAAGCAACAAGGGTCCACCACAGTTCTTCCTAACTTTTATATCTTACCCAGGCTACTTAGGATGGTAGCACTCACACCCTTCATCCTAGTTCCCTCGATCTTAGCATTGCACCATGAATCAATCCCGGCGTCCCACACTCTAGGTCCAGCCACCTCTGAAAACACCCCACAGATGACAACTTGAGGCTGTGGGGAGACATCTAGACACAAACCATAACAACTCATAATCATGAAAGAATTAAACACATAGAAGAGTATCTAGAAATGACTGTTAATGAAGCTAGCAGGCAAGAATGTTAAAGCAGCTACTATAAACAAGCCTGAGGAAAACATGATCTTAATAGGGAGAGATGGAAGATTAGAAATTACCGATAGAATTTTTAGAGGTGAAGAATACAATTCTGAGATAAAATGTTATTTTATTGGTGTAATAGACAGCTTTTGTGGCTTGTGTCTAGATGTCCTTCCAAAGACTCATGCTGTCACAGGTGGACTTTTCAGGGGTGGCTGGATCTGGAATGCATGATGTCAGGATTAAGAGTGTGTGATTTTAGCTCACTGATTGGTTTGGCATAGTTCCAGGAGTGGATAATGGGAAGGCCCACCCAGGGTGTGGGTGGTGCCACCCAGAGGGCTGGGAGCCTGGAAGGGATAGAAGGAAGACACGGGCTGCAGCTGCTGTGGCTCCTTCCTCCCTGAATTACCACCTTGCAGCTGTCTGTCTGCCATGGACTGTTTCTTCTCTGCCACGTGTCACCCTGCCTCGGAGCCAGCCACTTGTGGCCTGAGACCTCTACAAACTATGTGGCAAATAAACGTTCTCTCCTTTAACTTTGGGTGCTGGGTATTTTGTGCCAGCAATGAGAAACGTTATTAATATAACAGCAATTTAGAAACTGCACAAGCAAGGTGGTATCCCATTCCCACTAGCAGTGCATGAGAGTTCTTGTTGCTGTATGATGCCCTTGGTACAGTCGGTCATTTTTGTTTTAGTCATTATGATAGCTGTGTACTTCCCTAGGGTTTAATTTTGTTGTCTTTTTAAAATTCTGTTTTGGGCTCTATTATGTTCCATTAGTCCATAATCTAGATGTGTGCCAAAAATACACAGTATTGATTACCGTGATTTTACAGTATACGTTGAAATCAGGTAGTAAGTTATGTCGGTTGTCATCAATGCATGTACAACATCCACTGTCATTATACATTTTTTTCCATGTAGTCTTACACGGTGTCCTTGGGTGACCCTAACCTAATGTTCTCTTACTCAGCATCCTTGCTGTGGTTCCTGGTTCTCTGCCCACTCATAACTCACCCTTCAGCCTCTTGGATGACGTTGGCTCCTCCTGTGTGACCTCTATTTGCTGCGGTTCTGTTGCCCTGCCTTGGGGATATTTTATGGGGGTAAAATCCTTTTAAAGAATATCTTCAGCCCAAGTTCCCCTCATGGAGAAGGGTAGAGGTCACATGTCGTCCCCAGAAAACATTCCCCTTGACCACTGGAAGGGATGATACTCATGCTCAGGGCCTCCACCTTCTCTCTTCACCATCACCAAGTGATCAGTTATGACTGTAGTCCTTCCTGTTTAATTTCGCAGGTGGTGCTGTTTTTCTTTCCTCTCTTGCCCGGGGTCTTGCATGTGCTGTGCAAATGCTTCATTGCTGAGCTAAATCCTCAGCTCTCTGGTGGGGTTTACAGCCTTCGGCTTATTCAGCCCAAGCCCCAGGTGAATAGGTGAATAATTTAAAACCCTGTGTGTGTGTTTTAAAAAGGTTTAACATGGTTCGATGTGAGGTAGAAGCCTCATGGTCTTCCTGTGAGTGTTAGGAAATACTATTTACATAGACAATCCTTCCTAAAGACTTCCTTGCTCTTGAACTTGCCTTTAATTCCTCATTCTGGAACAAGGCAAGTGTTACACCTCACATCTAATTGTTCCCTCAGAGTCTCGTGTACTCATCGGTGGGGCTTTTGGGAGTGATTGGATCGTGGGTGTGTGGTACTGGTTTAGGCCATTGATTGGTTTAGCACAGTTCTGGGTGTAGAAAATGGATTTACCAAAGAGAAAGGCACAGTTCTGGCTGTGTGTGGCACCAACAAATAAGCTTGTAGCTCGGTTGGAATAAAAAGGGAAAGAGGAAGGAAGGCGGCTGCCTCCAGCTGCCCTGCCACGGACTGTTTCTCATGTGCTATGGTACCTTGGAGCCAGCTGGTGGTGGAGTGAAACCTCTACACACTGTGAGCTACATAAACTTTCCTACTTTAATTTGTAGGTGTCAGATATTTTGTCCCAGCAATGAGAAACTAAGACAGCATGTGATGGGCAGTGCTCAAGAACCCTGTTCAGCAGGTGACAGGAGATGCTGGGGAAATGGTACCTTCTAAGTGTATTCTGCCCCGGTGGTCCACATGGTCATGGGGTGGGTGCCCCTGATCATCTCCGCTTCATCCTTGGCACCTGAGAACCAGCCATGCCTAGATAGGTCCCCCTTTGACATCTTCTCACTCATGCACTTCCCTTTCGTTATATTTTCTAATAAGTCCATGTTCTCTGAAAGAGGATGAGAATGACAATACAAACAATACTGACTCACCTGAATTTTAGGCAGTGCATTCACCACAGTGCGCAGCACATGGTTCTTTTATTTCTGTGCAACAGCGGGACCCAAAAGGAAAATCTGCCTGAATTTTGTGCAACTTCAGTAATACAGAGCTAAAATTTGATTTATGAGTTGATCATCAAGGGAAATTTTGTTGTTTTGGTCAATCCTATCTTCTGAGTTTGGCTTCATGATTTCACCATAAACAACAAACTATTGAGAAGTCAAAGACAAGAACAGAAATGTCCTGGACCTGGTCCTTACCCTTTTTGAAGGGATGATTTTGTGCATTTCTCTCAAATTCTGAGTGTGGGTTACCCTGGAAACTGGCTACTGTGAGTGTATTTACCCCAAGGGCATTGGCAAGTACTACACATTAAGGTTATTCTTCTCAGCCATCTGAGTTGTTAAATTTGTAAGGGAAATACTATCACACAACATATCATTTGCAAGGATGTCATCTGACCTTGAGAAACAGACATAGTGCTTTGTAAAACAAATTTGAGAGACATGTCTAACAGGCAGAAAAACAAAGAAGATACAACAGGAAGTATCTGTGACCCCCAACACTCTTGGCCTTGGAAGAGAAAAGGAGAGAGAAAGAGACAGAGAGAGAGAGAAGAGAGACAGAGAGAGACAGAGACAGAGACAGCAAGAGACAGAGATTGAGAAATGTTGAAGCATTCATTTTTGATACTGAAAAATTAGAATTCTCCAATTGTTCTAAAATTGTTGCATTACTGTTAGCCTGGGATGAAACCATGCTTAAATTTTGCATATATTTTGATTAGATAATTATAAATAGTTTCTTTGCTTGCTATTTTTCAAGGTGTCATATGAAGTGTAAGCCATTATTTTTTATTCTGAGGCCACGTTTCCAGTGTCCCTCAAACCCTTCCTCCATGCATGGTGCTGAGCGGGGACCAGCGTTTGGAACGAGATTGCGCCTTCATCCTCAGGAATTCACAGGAATAGTGCAGAGCAAAAATTATCTTTTGGAGCAACTGATGCTATTTGAAAAATTTGAAACCTATTATTTTATAATGAATAATGATAGCTACCTTTAACTAAACAATATACTTCAGAGGCAGCAGAGGCATCAGTACTGTACAACTAAAATTTCAAATACTCTCCCCAGCAATCCAATTTCTCTCATTCTACGGATTCAAAAATTGGATTTGCCGAAAAG